>PVKS010040035.1:0-16876 GCA_004027875.1 Aplodontia rufa | reverse complement strand
AAACCCAAGGTGGTCATCCATGTTTTGGCATTACCCCTGGATAAAAAAGTATATATACATTGATTGCTATTATTTTGATAATGTTTTCCCCTCAACTGTATCTCTATATACTTCTAATTTAAAAAAAAGAGTACCCTGCTCTGAATGGGCTCACAAGTACACTAGTATACAGGAACTCTGCCTTATTATTACAAAGAACAAAACTTTAGTCTTTTCCATCATAATGGAGGGGACCTGAATATTTGATTATTTCTTGAATGGTCTTTCAATTAGTTCTCCATATTAATAATAAATGCTTCTTTTTATCCCAACTCCCAGAAGGCCTGGAGTTACCAGCTCCAGAGCACTTTGATTATTTTGTATGGTAAATTGAGTTGCTTCTTGAATTTCCTCATTACAGTTTAAGATTTAATTTTCTTAATTGCTTTTGCTTTTCAGCTTCTAAGACTATTGTTATTTTATCTCTGCTCACTTTTTTTCTTGTGGATTTACCCTTAAAAACAATTTCCTTCTTGTGGATATTTGAAAAGGAGGAAAAGAAATGCATGTTTTCACTACTGAGTAATCCATTTTTAGTTTTGGATTTGTTTAATTCATCCTAACAGATTCTTGGTACAATACAACATTGTTTAGGTAAATGCAAATGAATACACATGTTAATGTGTGACTGTACATAGCTGCTTCTGTCTGTCTGACTTAGGTGATCAATCGAGATCTTGATGTTATTGAACACACAAAAGCAAAGTACTTTGGGAAAAGAGTTTGTGATGCTGATTACTGACAATGAAGTAAAAATTAGAGGATAAAAAGAAATTTACACTTTCTTTGCCTTACTGATTCCCTGTGAGGGGGGTTGGGCATTTTTAGAAGAAGTTGCTTTTTGTTTTCATTGCCACGGAGTGAAGCTTGGTAAATTAGTTCATTCAAGTATTTAAGTACTAAGCCTATAAAAATGTACTGAAAGAGGAATTTATTAAATATGCTTATATGATTTTGAAACTTTGTCTAGCTTTGTCTAGCTTCTTAGAATGTAGCTAGACATCAAATTTAAATCTAGTTACAAAAGTATTATAATATTGGCCATATAGATAGTGCTCTTGTGAATCTAGGGAAAAATTAAAATAAAATGTGGCCTTAGTGGTAAAAGAGCATACATTTATATATCAATTCATACATTTGGCAAATAAATATTGACATTCAAACTAGACAAGGCAGATAAAATAGCAAACAATACTATAAAAACATCACTTTGTAAAGGTATGGAAAACAAATATAAACATACAGGATGTACAAAATTAAAGAAGTGACCTACATGTTTGTGGCTAGGGCAGAGCCTTCTATGTTGATCATTATTTACTCAGAAATATAAAGGAGTTCTGCTAGAGATTTATGTAGATCAAAGAATTCAACTCTCTTTGGATCATAATCTGTTAATTTCCCACAAGTATTCTGTTTGACTTTATTTAGACCCTTATCCATCCCTGTACAAGCATTACTTCTCACACAAAAATGCTCTCTGGTAAGTGTGGTTCACATGCACACTCCTATAATGTAGAATTTTGAGAGCCGTATGATAGATAGCTAAAATCTGGTAGAATTAGCAAAGGAATTATTCTTGAAAACCTGTATCATTAAGGAAGCAAAAAAGAAATACACACACATATACATACACATGTGCACATATGCACACACACACACACACACAGATAGAGAAAACCAAACTATTATGGAAACTGTGAAAAGGACTATTGATGAGATCAAGTTTTTTTTTTTTTTTTTGGTATGTATTCCAAAAAATTGTCTGCAAGTGTTCTGGAGAAAATGCTAGTCCTACTTCATGAGAACTGGCTGCAAGTTTGCCATGAGACTGAAGAAAGAGGTCAACAATTGCACAGTACAATTTATTAATTTACTGGGGGGCATGCTGACACAAGAGTGGCAGCAAAATGAATCGATTCTAATGATTTGGGTAATAAGGAGTGGGAATATTTAGTGGTCAGAACAAAAGTGAGATTTATCCAAGCTAGAATGTACTGGTTCATCTCAAGCTAACACCAAGGACATGAGGCACATTCCAGGGTTTACTTGCAAAGCTCCACACACTGCTCTTATGATTTTGTTTATTTACAGTACACTAAAAAGCTATGCAGGGAAAAGACACCAGGGTCACAAAAGAGTAGTGGTGGTTATGATTCAAGATGACTAGTCAGGTCAAGCTGAGTCCTCATAGATAGCAGAGTAATTGAAGCAACATCATGTATATGCTATTTTAGGAAGTGATTTAAGTTTTAGGGGCAGTGCTAGGAAAGGGATGCTCTCAGAAAAATGACATAAAAGGGCTTCTGAGACCTAGAACAGGCCCTAATTTAAAGGGAGGTGAGTAAAGGGGGATTGTGAGTTTTTTTAAAACATGTGAGTCCTACCTTATTTTAAATGTGAAAAATTCACTATTTATATATGTAGATAATCAAGTGAGAGAGAGTGACATTTACACATCTTATATAGGAACATGATATAGAAGAATGTAGAGACTGGGGTATAGAAGATGTGGGGATAACTATGGTTTAAGATCAAGTGCATATTGTTACTTTATACACATTTATGATTGTACAACAACTCAATTCCTTAATTTAAAAAAAATCTAAAAAAAAAAAGATCTGTGGTAGTGGCTGTAGTAAGAAATTGAATATCTGACTAATCAAGTTGGATTAGTCAGTTAAGGTGGGGTAGATTATGTTGTAGTAAAAAACAGCCCAATTATTGTTAGCTTAACAAGCAAGATTTTTTTCCTCAAGTTATGTTCGCATCAAACATTGGCTATTGGGCTCTTTTTGCGGTGGTGTTTCAGAGACTAGGGAGACAGAGTAGTCATCTTAAAACTTCCCAGTCTCCCTGAAAGAAATAAAGGTAGCTTCAGCTGGTTTCAAATATGTAATTATGTGCTTTGACCTGAGAAGGGCAGATGTCAATTTGCTCATGACTTCTTAGCCAGAACTAGTCATATTACCTTCTTCCTCTAAGGAACCATTAAGTGCATTTTTATTTATATACCTGGAAGAGGACCAGGAAGATTTTGGTAAACATCATGAAGGACAAAAGCAAATATGTATGTGTTATATTTATTAGAAACTATATTAAAAGATTATGAGACAGAAGCACACATCTAAAATAGTGGCCTGCAACAAAACTTTTGGAAAACACCGAAGTGTCATACTAACCAGGGTACTGACATATCAGTGTTACTATTTCATTTTCTTAAATTGAATTCTAAAATCTAAAAAATAATTCTTCAAATTGAATATTAGAAATTACCTGTGTGAGGATAAATTTGCACATGCTGTACTTTGGAGATTTAACTGTACAAACATAATTTATGATAAATAGCTCTTGGATTCTGGACTGAATTCACTTTCTAGTTTATCAAGCCAAAACTAAAATATAATTTAGAATAAGACATTCTTAAAACATTCCTAAAGTGAAGAAGTATTAATGAACATTGTAATCAATTTCTGCATTTTAAAAAACTGGAGGAATTAAAATATCAGTTATAACATAGACTCTGCAGTTTCTTTACTGTGGCATCTCATGTTTTTAAATAAGATTGCATTCTTATCATCTTAAACCACTATTCCCATTAACTTTAGTAGGGATTACACACAAGTGAATGGCAGGCAATTTGCCCTAAGGTTTGTGGCTTTGTGCTAATGTGGGATAGAGCATATCTCTGTGAACACCTGACATTTGCTGAGCACAACAGATTCAGGGAGCTTCTTGAGCCTGTCTCAGTAAAATTCTACCTGGTTCTGTGCACTGGGAGCTCAGTGCACATGCGGAACAAAGAAAGAGGAGTGAATGAGTATACATTTTCAGGAGAGACCCAACATTAGATCTGGGTGATTATAAGTTTCACAATCATGGTTTTGTTGTTTATGTGATCATTTAAAATAATTCAACAATGTGTTGCAGGTGCAGAAAGATAAGTAAAATATACAGTGTTACTTGAAGAACCTTTAACAAAAATTAACCTCTTAGTATTCATGACTTGGAAATTCTTGAGATCTATTTCAAAGGGCATATGATATCATAAGTGATGACCATTTTTTTTAGATGGACAAAACAAGAGCCATTTAAGACAAGTGACGGATCAGGAATATTGTATCCCATGACATTTCATGACTGGGGCAAATCCAGCTGTATTATGTCAGCGGTTCAGAGTTCCACTTGTTCTGTGTTCCTCCATAGTACAGAGGATTCTATCACTTGTTCTTTTTTTGTAAAGAGAAAGGGACAGTGAGAGAGAGAGAGAAAGAGAGAGAATCAATTTTTTAATTTAGTTTTTGATGTGGCTTTTATTGCTCTGACACTTCACTGTGTCCAAGGTGCTGGGGTACAAACCATGTCCTTGCACATGCCAAGCAAGCACTGTAAACGCTGAGCCACTGCTCCAGACCTCTAGCACCTGATCTTAAAGCAAACTGACTGATGTTGCTATTAGTGCTTTCTTGGCTCCTCCTTGGGGTGGTCTTTTTGGCAAGGTTCTAAGGTCGTGCTTGGAGCAGAGAATCCATTTCCTTTCACAGGTTACAGTGTTTAGATGAACGGCAGAATTTGACCCAGGAGGTCATTTCATCATAATATTCCTGGTTGTGAGCTTGTGGTCATCACATGTATCAGCCTCATTTACTGAGAACAACAGGTCAGCCTGTATACACCATCTGGCAATCCAATACCACTGCTAATATGCTGGCAAATTAACCATGACCTTGAATTCTTCTGGTCCTTTCACACCAAACCTCAAACTGACTAGCACCCAGCAACTAAAAAGTTAATACTTTTTGAGCTCTAGCCACAAAATAAGCAGTGTGACAAACTAAGTGAGGCACTGTTTCTACCATTTTGATAATGAATCCCTAGGTTCAAACAATTTAAGCACTCTACCCAAGCTTTGCAATAGAGCCAGGATTTAAACTCAGGACTATCTGGTCTCAAAGTGTTTGAGGTTAATGGTTGCTTTTTATGTCTTATTAGGGAAAATAAATGTCTTCTTCAACATTACTATCAGCACACTTGCTAACATGGAGGAAATATAAACGGTGGTGGACAAGAGGCTCAAGGTTTAGCAGTAAGGGTGCTGACCCGGTGCTCTATTCTGAAATAGCTGCAACTAATTAGATGCAAGTGTCTCACTTAGGTTAAGACATTTATTCTAATGTCTACTGAGCATATATTTTGGTCTAATGTTAATTAGGAAATGAAAAAATATAGTTGCTCTTAACCTATCTAGGATGAAGAGGAAAAATAAATAAATTGTCTGAAAATTCATGATCTTTCCTTCCATTTGCTTTGACTTGAAGATGGCACAGAGCTAAGGCACTAAGGCATGTTGTTTTAGAATGGCAAGGAACATGAGAGATCCTTTTTGTCCTCAGGAATCCCTTACACTCTCTTATTTTATTGAGGGTCTCAAAGAGCTTTTATTTATTTATTTTTTTAAGAGGAGGAAAAAGTGAGAGAGAGAATCAATTTTATTTATTTTTTTCATCTGGTTTTTGTTGCTCTGACAATTAGTTGTGTGTGTGGTGCTGGGGTTGGAACCTGGTCCTCATTCATGCCAGGCAAGCACTCTAACCACTAAGTAAATGCTCTAGCCCTCAAAGAACTTTTATTGTTTTTAAAGTTTATATCTATATACATTTATTCTATTAGAAATTAAAACTGAGAAAAATTTAATATAGTTACTGAATCATTTGGAAATTATAATCAGTTATATGACCAAATAAGTAGCATCTTAGAATCACTATATTAAAAAAAAGAGTAGAGTTGAATAATTTTACAGTCTTTTATAAGTCTTCTTTGTAGAAGACATATTCTATTCCCCTTCTTGGTTCTTATGGATTCAGAATCTTCCTATATGTTTCTTTGGTTGAAATCTGTGAATAAAATCTATCCTTACATAAAGAAAGAGTTGGAATAATGTGGATGCCATAGATTTCTGAATAGGTCTCAGAGGGTCTTCCTGAGAGGCCTCCAGACACAGCCTTGAAAAACCAATGTATAAAACACTGACTTAGGGGCTGGACTGTTGGCTTGGCTGTTATGGTGCTTGCCTGGCATTCAAGAGTATGCAAATTTGAATCCCAGCACCACATACACGATGAAGTGTCTAGGAATGAAAGTCACATGAAAAACTAAATAAAAATTGCTTCTCTCCTTTTCTCTTTCACTTTCAAATCTTTCTTTAAAATAAAAAAATAAAAACCCCACTGACTTAAAGCAATTTATCTATTGGGTCTCAGTCACACAGTGATATATGTTGGCTACTAATTAACATTAATTGTTCTAAAGAGAGGGACAATGCTATGTTGGCATCTGTAATGATCAAGAATAGATTTTGGTGGAGTAGCAGTAAAAGATAAAGATGTCAGGAGAAATGCATTCAAAATACATTGTGTAGAGAGTTTGCTTTTATAGGAAAAAGGAAATGAGTGGACAGCGTTTCTCCCTAAGCCAAAATTCTGCTGCCTAAGCCAAGGTTCTAATTCTGCAGAGTCCCTTCTACTCACACAAGACTCTAGTCCTGAAAATTTCCTTCTCTACACATTAACAGTTTCCCCCCAGTTTTCTGGATCATTCACATTACCACGAAAGCAGTCTGCAGTACTTTCCATGGGGGTCGGAATTTAATAGGTTTTAGTTTTAGTTTTGCAACATGACAAGAGTTCTGGGATGGTTGGTGGTGATAGTTGCACAACACTATAATGTGCTTAGCACTACTGAACTGCACATTTAAAAATGATTCCAATGGTAAATTTTGTGTTGGGAGTATTTAACCACAATTTAAAATAAAAGAGATAAAGGAAAGTATCTCCTTTGACCTTCTTTGCTTGTTCCTCTTATTAAGGAAACTTCAAAAGCATTGTCTATACCTCCTCCACTACTATTTTCTTTCACTCAACCTAGGGAGGCCTTGATCTTGATCACTCTGTTGAAACTGCTTTTGTGAAGATCAATAGTTACCTTGATGGAATGGTAAGTATGCAGTCTTCATCTGACCAGGGGCCTTAATAGCATTCAATGGAGTTGCTTTTCCATCACCTTGAAACTTTTTCCCCACTTGGCTTTAATAGCACCTAACCCTTTTGTTTTAAATTTGTGTTTTGATTTTTATGTTGGCTTCTAATGCACTTAGTTCTCCTTAACCATCTTCTTTGTGGATACTCTTATTTTCTGAGCTTTAAATTTGTAGAATGCTCTAGAGATCCCCTGTTTTCTCTCTGTGAAGGGATCTCATTTAAGCCAGTGACTTAATAAACAGCACCCACATTTGTGTCCTGTTTTCCCTGGCAAACTAAAGATGTACAATATATTCAAATAATTTCAATGTCTATATTACTTTTGCTTGCATATCAAACAAACATTTCAGTTCTGGACTACCTGCAACAGAATCTATTAGTCCTTCCTTTAAAATGATGCTGCTCACTTATCATATTCTCTTATTATTCAGCCCATTCCCAGAACTATGGGTTGTCTTTTGTTTTTGCCAAGCAGTTAAGTTGTTGTACAATCATAAATGCATATAAAGTAACAATATGATGTGCATTTAATCTTAAACCACAATTAACCCTATATCACCCACACCCCAGTCTCTTGATTTGTCTATATTATGCCCCTATAATAAATATAAAAATCCATATATATGTACATATATAAAAGATTATGAATTTTCCAGAATTAAATGATTAGATAAGTACTATTTAACTTCTCTGGGAGAAAAAGAGAATGCTACATTGTTGATTGTCTCCCTAGATCCTTTCCTATCTTCCCTCTCTCTCCTATCTCCACATCTTTCCCTTTCCCCCACATGTCTATGGTTCCCCTAGATTTTGTGTTGCTATGCCTTTGCTGGGTCTAGTACACGAGTCTGACTAAGTTTCACCCAAGTCTGGGTTTAGCTCTAGCCTCCACAAATGAGGGAATATATCTGACCCTTGACTATCTGAGTTTAGCTAACTTCACTAGCATTTCTTCCAATACCATTCATTTACCTTCAAAGAATGAAATATCATTGTTTCTGATAGCTGAGTAGAACTTCCTTGTGTGTATATATACATACATATCAGGGCTTTTGGATCCATTCATCCAGTGAGGGGCATCTGTATTGATTCCATAATTTAGCTATTCTGAATTGAGCTGCTATGAACTTTGATTTTATGTGTCGCTGATTCTAACTCCTCTCAGAAAATACACAGATGAGGGAGAGATGGATTGTAATGATGAATTGTAATGGTAATTTTTTGAAGAGTCTCCACATTGTGTTCCAGAGTGGCTGTACCAGTCTGCAGTTCCATCAACAGTGTGCTAATGTTCCTATCTCCCCACAATCCCTCCAGCATTAATTGGTGTTTGTATTCTTCATCTTTGCCAGTCTGACTGGAGTGAGGTGAAATCTTAATATAGTTTTGATTTGCATCTATCTGATTACTAGTGATTTAGAAGACTTTCTCAAGTATTCATTGGCTTGCTCAATTTCCTCTATTGAGAAGTTTCTGTTTAGCTCTGTGGCCCATTTACTGATTGGATTGTTTGTGTTTTTGATATCAAGTTTTTGAGCTTTTTATAAATTTTGGATATGATTTCCCTGACGGAGAAATCATAGGCCATGATTATCTCCCATTCTGTGGGAGGGATCTTCATTTCTATTTTAATACCAGTACCATGTTGTTTTTGTTACTTCAGCCCTATAGTGCAATTTTAGATATGGTATTGTGAAACCAGCTGCTTCATCTTTCTTGCTTATTAGTGTTTTACCTATTCTTGATTTCATATTGTTCCAAATGAAGTTGAGGATTGCTTTTCCTATTTTTGTAAATAATGACATTGTTATCTTGAGGGGATTGCATTGAATCTGTATAGCATTTTTGTCAGAATGGCCATTGTAATTATATTAATTCTGCCTAATCAAGAACATGGAAGTTCTTTTCATTTCTCGGGTCTTCTTCAATTTCTTTCTTCAATGTTGATAATTTTCATTGTAGAGGTCTTTTAGTTCCCATGTTAGATTAATTTCCAAATATTTTATTCCATTTGAGGATTTTGTGAATAGAACAGATATTCTGTTTTCTTTTGCCTTATTGTCAGCATATAGGAAAGCTATTGACTCATGAGTGTTGATCTTGTGGTCTACTACTTTGCTAAGTCTGTATAAGCTCAAGCAGTTATCTGGATCTTTCAGATATAGAATCATGTTGTCAGCCAAAATGGATAGTTTGACTTCTTCTCTTCCTATTCTTACCCCTTTGATTTTTTTCTCTTGCCTGATTGCTCCAGCTAATGTCTGGAGGACTATATTGAATAAAAGTCATGAGAGGAGGCAGTCTTGTCTTGTTCCCGAGTTTAGTGGAAATGCTTTCAGCTTTTCTCATTTAATATTATAGTAGCGGATGGTTTGTCTTATGTAGCCTTTAGAAAGTTAAGATAAGATCCTTTGATCCCTATTTTCTCGAGAGTTTTGAGCATAAATGAGTGGTATATTTTACCAAACACCTTTTCTGCATCAATTGAAATGATCATATGGTTTTTGTCCTTTATTATGTTTAAGTGATACATCACATTTATTGATTTGCATATGTTGAACCAGCCTTGCATCCTGCAATGAAGACCACCTGATTGTGATGAATTATCCTCTTGATGTGTTTTTGAATGTGGTTTGCTAAAACTTTATGAAGGAGTTTTGCATGGATGTTCATCAGGGATATTGGTCTGTAGTTTTCTTTTATAAATTTCTCTTTGTTTGATTTTGGTATCAGATTTATGATTGCCTCATAAAAAGTATTTGGGAGAATTCTGTACTTTTCAATTACTTGGAATAGCTTCATAAGGAGAGATGTTATCTCCTTCTCATGGGGTGGTAAAACTTAGCAGGGAATCCATCAGGTACTGGACTTTTCTTCTTTGGAAGACTTTTAATTGCTATATGGATTTCAGTGGCTGTTGTTGGGCTGCTTAAGATTTCCATATCATCCTACATCAATTTGGAATGTTGTATGTGTCTAGAAATTTGTCCATGTCTTCGATATTATCTAATTTAGAGGGGTATAGTTTTTCATAATATGTTCTGGCAATTCATTTGATTACCATGGGGTTAGTAGTGATCACACCATTTGTTGGTGATTTTATTGATTTGCTTTAATTCTCTCCTTTTTTTAGTGAAATTAGTAAGGGGTCTGTCAATTTTACTATTTTTTTGAAGAACCCACTCTTTGTTTTGTCAATCCTTTTTATTGTTTTCTTGCTTTCAATTTCCTTGATATCAGCTCTGATCTTGATTATTTCATGTCTTCTGCAGGCTTCAGGCTTACATTATTCTTCCTTTTGTAGATATTTGAGATGGAGCATAAGCTTATTTATTTGATATCTCTACTAGTTTTTAATGTAGGCACCCAGTGCTGTTAGTTTCTCCTTTTGAATTCTTTCATGCTGTCCTGAACATCTTGATATGTTGTGTCTTCATTTTCATTCTCTTCCAAGAATTTTTAAATTTCTGCTCTCATGTGTTTTTGGGTCCATTCTTCATTTATTAGATTATTATTCAATCTGCATATATATATATGTGCTTTCTGTTGTGATTATTGTGTTAATTGCTAGGGTCATCATGGTTTGAAAGGATAAATGGGATAATATCTACATTTTTATATTGCTGAGATTTCCTTTGTGGATTAGAAAATGGTCTATTTTGGAGAAGGATCCATATGCTGGTGAGAAGAATGTATACTCAGTTAATTTGGGGTGGAATATTCTATAGATATCTATTAAGTACATTTGATACTGACTTATTTAGACTGGAGATCCCTTTATTGTTTTTTTTCGTTGATGATATATCTATTGGTGATAGAGGAATATTAAAGTCTCCTAGTGTTATCACGTCAAGGTCCACAAATGGTTTTATATCCTGGAGTAATTTTCCCATATAGGTGGGTGCATTGGTGTTTGGAGAGTATATATTTACTATGGTTGTATCTTCCTGTTGTCCTCTTTACTAGGATATACTGGCCTTCGTCATCTCTTCTGATTAATTTATGTTTGGAATCTATTTTGTTGGATGTAAGTATTGCAAATCCAGCTTGCTTTCTTGGACTGTATGCCTGGTAAATTGTTTTCCAGCCTTTCACCCTCAATCTGTGGATGTCATTCGCTGTACGATGGGTCTCCAGTAAGCAGCATATTGCTGGATTTTTTTTTGATCCAATTGGTTAATCTGTCTTTTGATTGGTGCTTTGAGACTATTCACATTCAGAGTTAAAATAGGTATGTGGTTGTGATTCATAGTGATCTTGTTTTATTCCTGACTTTTGTGCTTTCTTAGTTGTCTTTTGATAGCATGTACTTTTTTTTTAATTTCCTCTGTGGGTTTTGATAAGTGTTTGCTTATTCTTCTATGTGGTGTTTTTCTTTGAGGATTCTTTGTAATGCTGATTTTCTGTTCCTGAATGCTTCATGTTTGATCTTATCATGAAATGCTCTTATTTCCCATGTAATTTGAAGCTGAGTTTTGCTTGGTATAGTATTCTTGGCTGCAGGTCATGGTCATTCAGATATTGAAAGATCTCCTTCCAGGATCTTCTTGCTTCTAGAGTCTGATCTGAAAAGTCAGTGGTGATTCTTATTGCCTTGCCTCTGAATGTGAATTGTGTTTCTCTCCTGCCACCTTTAATATTCTTTCCTTGATTTACCTGTTATACAGTTTGATGTGATGTGTCTTGTTGAGCGTCTCATTTGATTAGTCCTTTTGGGTGTCCTGTATGCTTCCTGGATGAGCATTTATAACTCTGTTTTGATATGGGAAATATTTTCTTTAACTATTTCATTGAGAATGTTCTTTATACTTTTCCTTTGTGTTTTGATTTCTTCCTGTATCCTAATTATTCTTGTATTGTTTCTTCTGACTTCATCCCAGACATTTTGACAATTCTTCTCATGTTCTGAATTTTTTTTTTGTTATCCATGTGCTCATGCTTACTTAGCCTATCTTCATTGTTGAAGGTTCTTTCTTCCAGAGTTGTGGTTCTGTTTTGTACAGAGGTTATTCTATTAAATTCTTCCATCTTTATTCTGATGTGATTCCCTGAAGATTTTAGCTCTGGTACTATCTTTTTCAGTGTGTACATTTCTTTGATAATAGAGTTTTTCATGTCTTGAGTTTTTCACTTTGTTCCTTCACTAAATCTCCTTTTAGTTCATTGTCCCTTTTAGTAATCAGATTGCTGATAATTTTTTTTCTAAGTTTTTATCCTGTTCCCTGTCCATGTATTCCTTGGTTGGGGAGTTGTTGGCTTGAGGTGAACCTTTTCTATTTTGATCCCTCATCTTAATAATCTTCTTCTGGATCTTTGAATTGAGTTTCCCTGTGGTGAAGGAAGACAGGTCTGCAGATGTACCTTTCAGGTCAAAGGGTCAGGTCAGACACCAATCCTCTGATTACCACATAATCCCAGAAAGCTGCTTTTGCCTGGAACATTGTTTTGCTATAATTTTGGGATATGGGCTTCCAGATGTTTATCTGGAATCTGTTGGGGGTATGGGGCATCCTGTTGAATTGTAAAAGTATAGCAACCATGGTGTGTTTCTGGGTCCTGGGACTTGTGATGGGGCCAGAATGGGCCTCCTGCCTGCTGTGACAGGGCCTGGGATCTTTGGGAGCAGGTTTGGGTCCAATATGTCTGGACCTGGCAGGTATGACCTGCAGCTGTGTGGTTGCATGCATAGTGTGGCTGCATGGGTCACCTCCAGCAGGGGTGCTGGGCAAGGGTATCCAGCATGTGTCTGCTGGCCCTGGACCTGAGGCCAGAGATTGTTTTCTCACGGTTTTGGAGGCTAGTAAATCCAAAGTGAATGTGTTGGCAGTTTTAGCATCTGGTGAGGGTTTTTGGTTCTTGGATTGCACTTTCTTGTGTGTCTTTACTCTGGTGAAAGAGACAAAGCAATTTTGGGGTCCTTTTATGAGAACACAAAATCTATGCAAGACAGTTCTGCCCTCATGACTTAGTGAATTTCCAAAAGTCCTCTTAATATTATCTCATTGGTGAGTAGTGTTGACATGAATTTGGGGGCAGAGATTCAAAGTATAACACTATTGTCTATCTTCATTCAAACAGATAGCCATGGTTGGAGGAAACTATTGCAAGCAATGTATTAGCCACTCTTTACTATTAAAGCTGCTGACTCTTGAATCTTCCATGTACCCCCAATTTAGAAGCTCATCCTTTACTCATTCTATTTTGCTTTAATACTAAAAATTTGAAGGTCATTTTGTACTTTCAAAAAACTGCAATATAATAGTAGAATATGATATTGAGAAAAGTAAAAAATAATTATACTTAAAATCTGTTGTTTACAGTGTTTGAAGAGATTTTAGGCACAGAATTAAGGATTGGATATGTATAACTGCTGTGAATGAAGGCAAATGAATAAAAGACACATTTTAAAGAATATTTTGTGTGAAACAAATATAATGGGTTGAACTCTTTAATTTTGCAATAAAATATATAAAATGCTTAGCCTATTATTTAGGGCAGGGAAAGGTACATTTTAGAAATTTTAAAAACTGCTAAATGCTACAACTGCAATATGGTATTAAGGAATTGAATCCATTTTGTTTAGAAGTAAATGTGACATGGAATTGTTGGCTCAGGGGGGAATTAAATTCCTTTTCCTTTCAGCAATTTGGTATCCATTAAAATATATTGCTTTATTTTTTTTTTTAAAGAAAGAGGGGACAGAGAGAGAGAGAAAGAGAGAAACATTCTTTATTTAGTTTTTCATGTGACTTTTATTCCTCAGACACTTCGTTGTGTACATGGTGCTGGGTTTTGAACTCGAGTCCTGGTGCTTGCCATTCAAGTGCCATAACCGCTAAGCTGCTGCTCCAACTCCTATTGCTGTGTTTTAAAGCACTTTGATGCCTGTTACTTTATGAGGGAAACTTTAATAATAAAACTTCTTGAGTAGAAGACAATAGCACAGATAGCTGTGTTTTAAAAATGGACATGTGGTTCATACAGTTGAATGCTCCTTGCTTCCTAGATGTAGTTCTAAGATAAACCTGATTTGCAAGAATCTTGTGATTCAATGAGGATACTGTTTGAAAACTGAAAGGAGAAAATAGCTTCCTGGTGCAAAAGTGGGAGCTGCCTTTTATTGACCACCTGGTTCATGAATGTATTATAGTGTCTCTAATTCTACCATCATTTAATGTTTTTGTCTATATTGCTATTTAATAGGAGAAAAACATGTAGCTGAAAAGTTTGGAAATTTCTCAAATTAAAACAGAAAAAAACAAAATGAGGTTAAATCCAGATTTGTCTGATATCCCAGCTCTATCATTTAATTATTCTGTACTTGAATTTCTTTATATCTAATTGGTTTATATTGAATATATTTGGTTTTACTTTTGGTTTGCACAAAAATTATCCACAGAATAGAAGTGAAGCTCTAATAAAATATGGTTTCAGGGATGCCAAGTATTTAAATAAAAATTTAAAAATTTATTTTTCTTTGATTATTTCATTAATATTCCTTGTAATTGCCCAGATATTTCCAATACCTTATGTGGTAGCAGATAGAAAAAACATTTTATTTTTTTTAGACAAAACATTAATAGTGGCCAGAAGTTAACATTTCTGTTTGGTTATATTTTATTCTTTTATATAACCTAAGATATAAACTAATATGTAGTTGATTGACAGATCACATGAGTGTTAATTTTATAAAATTGCTATATTATTGTACTATGAAAAAGAAAGACTGTTACTGGCTTGGCCTTTTCACATTAAGAGCAGCACCTAATTTCTTTAGCTCATGCAGTGACACAGCCTTATGAAAGATCCAATATCTCTGAGTAGAAATGCATTGTGTATTTGTCTCTAGATAAGAACTATATTCTAATCAAAAATATTAAGGAATTCTCTACTATGCAGACGATTCCTTAAAATTAACCTAAAATGGAAAGAAAGGAGGACAGTTAGTAAAAACTACTCGTGACAGCAGACTAAGAGTAAGTGGCCTGGATACACAGAAAATAATTAGCTAAATGGCTCCACCAGGGACAGGCAACAAGGGCAGAACTCATGATCCAATTGGGAAAGTTGAAAGGGACAGAGAATGAGAAAGGAGCATTTGTAAGGGAGTGTAGCAGTAGGCACACTGCTACTCATAAAACTTCAAAGATATGTCTAGAGTTATAATTGAACTTAACACTAGTTGCTAGTATGGTAAATCAGGAATATGATACTGTCTAGATCTGGTAAATCATAAGTGATTACAATTACATAAAATATAGGTAATATGATTGGAGGCATTATGTTTTTAACACAGTGGAGTTATATTGTAGTTGATAGAAATAGCCTTCCATTTAGGCTTTACTTCTATATTCTTTGTTGATGGAATTCATTTCTATTAATTTTCAAAGATGAACAAAAGTAGAGTGAAATGAAATTTATATTTTTTAAAAGGATTTTTAACATTTCAAATGACATCATAGTTGTATGTATTTAATTGGGTATGATGTGGTGTTTTGAGAGACAATGTAAAATCATTAAATCAAGCTGATTATTATATTCTCTATATTGCTTACCTACAAGTTTCTAAGTGAGATGTTTGGAGTTTTGTCTTTTAGTTATTTTGAAACATACATCTTTATTGACTGCTGTACAATAGATATTAAATCCTATTCTTCCTGTCCATCTGAAACTACTTCCCATTCCCCTGCCTCTCCCTCTAGCCTCTGTAAATATTTCACTCATTTCTATGGGTTTGAAGATTTTGGATTCCACATACAAATGAGATTGGTTAGAGAATTCTATATTCAATAGAATTGAAATCAGTGTCAGAAGGATGCCTACATTCTAATATTCATTGCAAAATTTTTTTTAATTTTTATTTTTTATTTTTGAACAACCTTACAAGATTTTAACAAAATAATATAAAATGTGTATATATTCTGGATATTGCAATTATCCCCAAGAGTGCCCCCCCAATTACCCTCCCTTATCCCACCTTTCCCCTTCCCACTATAACTCTAAAAAAAGTATTAGATTGTAAAGGATTACATCTTATCTGGATTTAACTCATGCTACTAGACCAACTTTCTCATTGTCCAGGGTCTAGTCCCCACCTCCACAGATGAGTGGAGACAATCGACCCTCAGATCTCTGGGTTAAGCTGATTTTACTCATCATGATCTCTTCCATAGCCATCCATTTACCTTCAAAGGCTGCAATGTTATTGTTTCTAATTGCTGTGTAATATTCCATGGTATAAATATACCACAGTTTTTGGATCCATTCTTCCAGTGAGGGACATCTGGGGTGTTTCCACAGCCTAGCAATAGTAAATTGTGCTGCTATGAACATCGATATTGCTGTGTCACTATAATGTGCTGATTCTAAGTCCCCTGGAAAGATACCCAGGAGTGGAATAGCAGGGTCATATGGTGGACTCATCTCTAGTTTTTTGAGGATTCTCCATACTGCTTTCCAGAGGGCTGTACCAGTCTGCAGCTCCACCAACAGTGTTTTAGTGTGCCTCTTTCTCCATAGCCCCTCCAGCATCTATTATTGTTTATTTTCTTCATCTTTGCCATTCTGACTGGCATAAGGTGATACCTTAATGTGGTTTTCATTTGCATTTCTCTGATTACTAGAGATTTAGAGCACTTTCTCATGTATTCATTGGCTTGATCAATGTCCTCTGGTGAGAAGTCTCTATTTAGGTCTTTGGCTCATTTATCAATTGGGCTGTTGGTGTTTTTGTATTTGACATTTTTGAGTATTTTATAGATTCTGGATATGAGACCCTTGTCTGAGGAATCATAGTCCATGAT
>PVKS010040034.1:0-16877 GCA_004027875.1 Aplodontia rufa | reverse complement strand
CCTGTTTCATCTTTCTTGTTTAGTAGTGCTTTGGCAATTCTTGGTTTTTTGTTGTTCCAAATGAATTTGAGAATTGCTTTTTCTATGTCTTTAAAGAACGACATAGGTATCTTTATAGGGATAGCATTAAATCTATATAAAGCTTTTGGTAGAATGGTCATTTTTATTATATTAATTCTGCCTATCCAAGAGCAAGGGAGATCTTTCCATCTTCTTAGGTCATCTTGGATTTCGTTCTTCAATGTTCGGTAATTTTCATTGAAGAGATTTTTGGTTTCCCTTGTTAGATTAATTCCCAAGTATTTTATTTTCCTGCCTCAGGGCTGCACCCTCTGCCTGGAGCACTCTTCCCCTGTTCATCCACATGGTCGCTCCTCCTCAGCTCCGATTCAATGTCACCTTGTCAATAAGCCCCACCCTGTGATAGTGGGAACCCTCCATCTGGCCCCAGCATTCCAAGCTTCCCTTACCCTGCCATATATTTTCTTCTTTCCACAGTGTTAAATACTATGTTTTATTATTTTTAATGAGACCACTCTGGCTTCTGTGTTAAGAATAATCTGAAAGGAGGAGGTGGGTCAAGAGTAGAACATGGTATATAATTTACTTATTTGTTACATGTACTGACTGGAAATAAATAAAGGCTGCCCAAATGGGCACAAGCAGAGACTATTTATTCAGAGCTTGTTATAACAAGGGAGTCAGCCACCAGCACATGCCTTTGTCAGAGACTCAAAGGCAGGCAGGGGAGTGAAAGGAAGGGAAGGCTTCAGGTCTGCTCAGATGGCAGCTTGTAGCCTGGGGAAGCTGGAGGCTCACTAAGCAAGCATCTTATGTGACTCATTTGGGAGGTGAACAATACCTGGCTGTGTCTAAGTAGAAGCAGGAGCAGGAATTTGAAAGCTGGCAGGTTATTGACCAGGTCCTGACCACTTTTGGCTAGGTTGCTGCAGAGGTTGTGGGCAATGCTCTGTTCCATGTATGGTCTGGCCATTGTCCATTTATATATTCAGTCTCTCAGAACTATTGTTAATTTCCATGAGGGTAGAGATCTTTGTGTTCTGTTCACTAGGAAATCCCAGGGCCTAGAAGAGTCTAGCAATAGGAGGCTCTCAGTCAATATTTGAATCTAGCAAGGCTATTGACCCATATTGTCTCATACACTCCTCACAAGCTGAGCAAAGTCTTGTTATCCCTATTTTTCAAAAGGCAAAGGGGAATCAGAGAGGCTAGATATCTTGCTAAGGTCACCCCCACCCATGAGCTAGGGCGCTGGATTCCACATGACCTCAAAGCAAATGTTTCTCTGCTGGAGGTGTTCACTGTAGTGCATGGAAGTGGACAGGGTGGGAGTTTGTCTGGTGGCAGGAGCACGATATGCACAATCCTCAGATAACACTGAGTTTTTGGTCAACACTTTGAACAGACCTGTAGCCTCTCCTGACACCTGAATTAAGTTGGGTTCCCTGAGGGAGACATTCGCTCTGTAGCCACTCCCTGAATGTGGGAAAGAGTGTAGAGAAATTCATTGTAGACCCTGGTTTCGGTGATGGTCTTCAAGCATTAGGGTGAGTTTCAAAGGCCCCACATTCACGCACTTGTGTGTGCATGCATGCCTGCATGTGCATGCCTACAATTCACAGCACATTCTTGGAACTTTTCAAGTAAAAAGCATTGCCATGGTAACTCACGGTTGTCATTTCTTGATCTGTTTTTGTCGCCCATCTCAGTTTTCCATCCCATAATAACCAGAGATTTAAATTCGTTTATTCAGAAGGGGACCCCAGAAGCAGGCAGGCAGAAGCCACAAGAAAGTGAATGTGGAGATGGTAAGCAGGTGTGGCAGAACTCACAGCAGAAGGTGGAAGCCAGGTCATGCGGGCAGACCCCACTAGTTCAAACAGGCCAGTCAAGCGTCATGTCCATGATGAGCACAGCATCTCTGCCAGCAGGAGTTGCTATACGCCATCACTGACTGTAGGGACGATAGAGCTGGATTGGAATATAGATCAGTCTGGCTCCAACCTTATGTTCTTCTACATTGTCATTCCAGGACTCAGGAGAACATGGCCAGGACTGCAGGGCTAATCTCTTGGTGGCTGACTGGGGGTTGCTCTGCCCAGGCTCCAGCCTCTAAGGTGGGCAGGGTCTAGATGGCAGACTGGCTTCAGTTCAATATCAAGGAGAACATCCCACCGAGTGTGAACTCCTGTGGAAGGACTGAGCCCCCCATCACTGGAAGAGAGCAAGCAGAGACTGTCCAGGCTCCCGAGAAGAAGCCTCCTGCAGGGGGTGGGAAACTGGACTCAATGTCCTCTTTCGTGAATCAGTGACAGAGTGGCTGACTCCCTTTGGTGGGATTCCTCATTGGGATCCTTGGCATGTTATTAAGAATGCTGATTAATTAAGCAACAAGAGCTTGCTGCGTGAGCTTAGGCTAGGACTGATATGACTCAAGGCTGAAGAGCAGCAAGTCCTCTTGGACCTCTTAGGATCCAGGGAAGAGAATCTTAAGACACTAGGAGTGTAAGAGTCAGACTAATCTCAGTTGAAATCTGGCCGAGACACCTCTGGCCCAGGCTGTCTCGTTTTTGGCACCATTGACTAGATAATTATTTGTTGTGGAGAGCTGTCTTATGCATTGTAGGATGTTTAGCAGCATCCCTGGATCACTAAATTCTAGTGCCTCCTCCACCAGTTGTGACAACCAAAAATATTTCTGACATTGCCAACAGTCACTGGGAAGGGAGTACAAAATTGTCCTGGGTTGAGAACCACTGGGCTAGCTTGTGTGCTCCTTGGCAAAGTCAACTCGTGGATTTAGCTCTATGCTCTTTACTGTGAAGTAACGATACCTGCTTAAAGAATGAAACGAGATCACACTAGTCGGGTTTCTAACACTAAGCCTGGCACAAGTAGGCCACACTGGAGAAAGAAGTGAGTTCTGAGCCTCTCGGTTCCTGGAAGCAGTAGGTTTGCTTCTGGCCTCACATTTAATCCTCCATGTGCCTTCTGCTCCAGGTATGAGCATGGGTTGTCCACCTTGTTCTGGAGCAGGTCAGGAATAGGCCCTCTTTCTCCTTGTTAGTTATGAATTGGAAATTTGTTTCCATGAAGCTCTCTTGCAAAAATTAAAAAAAAAAAATGCCCTGAGTAAGCGTTCAGATCTGACTTGGACGAGACAGGAGGTACAAATGCAGCTGAATATTTCATGAAGACCTTTCAAACCACATGCTCTGCTCTTGTGGACAGTATGGGGGAGAGAACATGAGTTGGGAGTCAGACCATCTTAGCATGAGCTTGACTCTGGTAGGATTTCAAGGGGGACTTCTCTTCCCTAAGCCTCGATTTCCTCATCTGTAAAATGTGGAGATTTGCAACTGATTTGGGGTTTGTTGTGAGAACTAAAGGAGGCAGTATAGGTAAGGGACCTGGTAGGGTGCCTGGCTCTTAGGTGCTTAGGAAATAGCTTTCCAGTTGCAGTCTTCCTACTCTTTTCCCAGAATTTGTACTTTTAGAACAGATTTTGGTTGACTCAGGCAGTGACATTGGACTCCTTGAAGAATTGAGTGTTAGGCAGCTTCCTAATCTTCTCCTTTGAACTTAAATTTAGGGATTGGGTCCGGTATCCTTGGAGGGCTCACCAGTTGGTCCCCTTCACAAGACAGGACACAGAGAATTCCCTCTACTTCAAATGACCCAGCTAAGCATATTTTCAAATTAAAAATAAGCCAGCCTATCAGAAGGCTGTTTTTAAATACAGAGGTGAAAAAGCAAATGCCTGCCTTGCCTTCTTCGCACAAAGATAAGTAATTAAAAAGAGCCAAAATAGATGCCCAGTGAGGCTCCCTGCTTCAGACCCTGCCCCAGGCCCAGCCCAGCCTCTGCCAGATCCTCACTCCTCCTGTTCCTGCCGGGGAGCCAAGGTTGTTGTAATGAAAACAAGAGGAGTGTGGTGTTTTGTAACTATTTTTATACCGACATCAGACTTGATGTTAGTGCTTCTGAATTATTTAACATTTTTCTTTCTCAGCTGGCCTCTCCAGCAAGTTTCTCTCTGGGGGTGGAGGGAGTTGTTTTATAGGAAACCATGGAGGCAGATAAACACTGACTGCAGGGTTTTTGCTCTTCCATGGGGGAATGCCATTACTAGGTATCCTGTTACGAACCCAGGGTCTCACGTAAAGGGAGGTGGCAGGTATCTCAGCTCCATTTTTGCAGACGGAGAGGTTGAGTAATTTGCTGACACCCACCCCAGCACACAGGGCGGGAGTTGGGATTCAGCTGGGTCTTTCTGACTCCAGAGCTGGTGCGGCTTCCCCTGAGCTGGGCTGCCCGCCATGCAAGCCATGCAATCGCTTACGCATGTGTGTGCCTGTTTGTAGGCTAACGTCAACTGCTAGCTTATGGGAGCCAGATCAGATCATCCCCAAGCAGTGAAAGGAGGTGAGATGGGCCTCAGAAGGCTGAGGAACAGGAAACAAAGAAGAGGGGTCTCTTTGTGACTGTATATTACTGACAAGAAGGCTAGGAGCTTTAGCAGGGGATCCAACCAGGGCACTTAGTATCTCTCCAAGGCATTTTAGCAGCAGCCTGTCAGTCCCACATGTGTGGACTGAGGCCAGCTCCTCCCTCCCGGTCCAGCCCCCTCTTTCCAGTGGTATCTGCACCTTGGGCCTCTTTGAATGGTGATGATTGGCAGCTCCAAAGCACCCATAACAACGGGAGGCAAAGAACTGGACTGTTATCTTCTGCCTTTCATAATGAAAGTCCATCATAGACTTTTAATGGGCATTTTGAAATAGACATCCGAGCTTGAAAGGAATCCTGCTGTAGATTGAGATGGTCTCCCCGCCACTGTCTGCCTGATATCTGTCTTTTTATTTCAGAGCCAGAGAAGATTACATATTTCCTTATTCTGTTCCTTTAGCTGCTATCTAATTATCAGTGACCCCCAGATGACTCTTGCAGACATTTTAAACTTCTCATTCTACCGTATGTGGAAGCCCAGTTAGAATTATTATATGAACTCTCAATGGGAGATCGGACTCTGAAAATTAGCTAGGGACACTTATTTCAAAAGTGCCCACTATTATGGTTTCAATGAAAATCCCAGGGATAAAGCAGTTGTTACTAATGTTAATAACAGCTGTATTTTGATAGGAATGCACTTTATGACTGTATCAAGTGATATCAAATTCCATTAAATGAAGTAATATTTGACATGTGCAAATTCCTTGATATTAAATTTAGATAGCTATATGAAACACTGGGTTCTTCCATATGTGTGTGTGTGTGTGTACTAGAGAGGGCCCTACTTCTTTTTTTTTTCTGAAAGATTTTATTTATGAAAATGTGCAGACTAGGTAGTGGAATGACATTCCAAGATAGCTTCTTACATGAAATAATTTGATTTAAAGTTTCATGAGCATTAACAAAATTGACCTGTGGGTTTGCAAACATCTCCACTTATGATTCTGCAAAGAGCAGAGATGAGGGAGAATTACATTTTAAAAATACTTGCCGTGTGCCAGATGCTCTTGCGCATGCCTTGGCTCATCTGATGCACCCTAGAAGCCCAGTTTTCACTGACGGCGATGCTAACACCTTGGAAGGTTAAATAACATTTCTAAGGCTGCACTGCTGGTGGAATTGGCTTTGAACCTGGGTTTATCAGATAGGAGCATATGCTCTTACCTCACCCCATCCAGGCTCCAGGGACTGGGTTTCAAGCATCTTTTCCCATTGCTTGTGTATGTGTGGGTGTTGTGGAAGGGGGAGTAGCTTTTTCCCCCATGGGGGAGAAGAAACTCCTGAAAACTGGTTGTGTCCAAATATGTTTGAGAAATGCCAAATTAGATGGGTTAAAGGTGTTCTTGAACTGCAGGAAGTCTCAAAGCCTTTCCTCTGCTGGAGTGAATTTCCAGTAGAGATAAATAGCACATAGGAGTTCCCAAACTTCCCACCTGAGAGTGGAAAGTCAAAATTGCAGCATATCTCCTAAGAGTGGGGCTCCTTCAGAAACTCTGGGAAATAACTTCATGGATTCCTGAAAGCAGAGGGTAATGGTTATTGTTCAGATCTTAGTGCTGTGGTCCGAGCAGGAGCTTTGACATCCTGGAGGGCCTCGACAGCTGGCACTCTTGGAAGGCCATGAGCCCGCCTCTCTTTCTGATAAATAGATAAATAGTCTCTCAGATAAATAGAACTTCTTTTTTTTTTTTTTTTTGTTCCAACCCTTCCCAGCCTATTTTATAGGAACCATCAGAGTATTTAAATATAAAGAATAAGGCTTTAACATTTTCTTCATATGTTATCAGGAGATTGCTCTTTGTTGAAAGAGCAAAAAGACAAAGATAAGCTTTTAACGTATATATGGAACAATGAAAAAACAGTGGATTGGAATAAAAATATTTAAATCCCATCATATTCCATTAAGAGAACTTTTAAAAAAATTGTTTCTCTCCAATTCTCATTTCTCTCTCTCTCTCTCTCCCATACATACACACAAAGAATATGAAATTTCACTCTCAAAACCCCCATTGCTTGGATCTGGAGGGGACCCCATATAGTTTCCCCTTATAGTTGGGGAAATTGAGGGTACAGAAAAGGGAAGGCCTTGCCCCAGCACAGTTCATGGGACACCAGGTCGAGGCATGGAGGGAGGGATGAGTCTAATACGTCTGAACCCCCATGGTTTGACAGACCTTCCTGATCTCTTTACCTACCTCACAACCCACCCAGGAGTGGTTGTTGTTCTCATTTGCAGCTGAGAATGTGAAGTTGGGAAGTGTTGAGCAACAGGCCCCATGGCTGGTAACTGCTATGTCCTGGGATTTGAACCCACTGCAAAGTCCATTTCACAGTGCCAAGTCTGCAATGGGAATTTCTTGGCTGCTGAGCTAATTTTATCATGTCACCCACTACTCATCCCTGACTCACAAGAAAAAGTTAGGAATTGTTCTGGTTGCCTTCAACGGAGCCAGGAAGGAACATGCCTGTCTCTGGCTGTGGATGCAGTGGCGGCTAATCTGAATAAGAGCAAGTAGCAGACCTCATACCTGTGGGCGTGAGCAATTCAACTTCCTTGTTCCCAGATGCTCAGGTGGATTCTAAGCAGTGGGATGAGTCACAGAGCAGACAAAGGCCACTGACTCAGCACCTGGGCTCCTAACCCCACATTGCCATGGCTTGCAGGAGTGCTTTTGAATTCCTTCCAATGTGTTCTAAAAAGCAAGGTAGTTTTTTTCCCCTCTCATTGACCATCATTGCCAAACAGATTGAATTGGAAGTTTCGTCGTTCATTTACACCGCTTTTCAACGGTATCTGTCCAGAGGGTCTGATTTCCCAGGCACTTTGGTGGACAAAGTCAGAGGAAATGATAACCACTGCCTTCAAGAAGATCACAGACTGCTGGAAGACACAGTCATGTGAAGGAGTACGGGATTGGAAAGGGGTGTAAATGTACAGTCACATACAAAAGCCACCTCTGACTAGTGAGCAATGGTCTCAGAGAAAAGATCAAACTTGAACTGTTTTGAAGGGTGATCAGAGTTAGTGAGGGTGACAGGAGAGAAGTTTCCAGTTTGAGGGGACAGCATATGTCAATACCTGGGAAAATGGGCAACCAACTTCCAGGTGGACTGAAGCAGAGGATTGGTATTGGGTAGCAGAGCTGTACGACGGAGAAGAGTTTGGAGGGGCTCAGGCCTGCTTTAAAACCACCTGGTTAACTATGCCTCCATAGAAGTGGCGTCTTGTCACCAATAACATCAATTTTGCTAATGTTTTCCATATTGGCTATCCATGTCTTTTGCTTATTTAGGGAAATCCATTCTACCCTAAAGAAGCAAATTTACCACCATTGAGAAGTTTCTGTCAAAAGATATTCTAGGCCAGTGCAATGATAGACATGCCCTATATCTAACCTTGATAATTCTGTAGCAATTAGTCACATGGGGCTATTGAACTCTTGCAGTGGCTAGAATAGAATTTTTAGTTTAATTTATATTTTAGTGTATTTCTATTATTTTTCTTAACGTTATTTATTGTGCATGCATATTTACTTATCATGTTTAAATACATTTTGTATTGGACAGTGCTGGTCAAGTGGGAGGAAACAGATAAGCCCATTGCTGATACACATATAATTTAATATACAATGGGAAAAGAAATTCCTGAAAGTGGGCACACCAGCTATGAAAATGTAGATGTGCCAGGGGACTAATAGGACTTTAGAGAGGAGGGATGCTTCTACAGGCCCCTGAGGATTTAGGAGATCTCCAAGTGACACAATGTGGAAGGAAGCCCCAGGCAGAGAGCAGAGCAAAGTATGTCTGTGGGAAATGTGGGTACCCCAGCAAGAAGGAAGGCCACTAAGGAGCTTGGAGTTGATTCTGAAGGTGCAAAAAAACTATGCATAGATGATGTCACATTCTAAGTATCATCAGGAAAGTGAAGAGCATCACCCAGGATCACAGGAGACAAGCATCCTATTTTTCGAAGAGGAGTGTAGTTCTGGGGATATGGAACACAGACCCCACAGTTCAAAGCCAACATTTAGAATCAAAATGCGAAGTGGAAATTTCTTCTATTAAGTTATCACTCTCCCTGTTGGTGATCACTCTCATGGTTGGAGTTTCCTGCAAATCTTTAAGCACAAATAACACATCTTGGCCTAGAAGGGGTAAGAGAACACAGCCCCACCTGAGCCATCCACATCCCAGAGCAAGACACTAAAGTCCAGAGAGGCAGCTGAGCTGCTCAGGTATCCCTTGCACTGCCTGGTGTTACCCCTGGTGCTAGAACTCAGTGTCTGTGCTAACACAGACTAGGCATACTTCCAGGGCTTATGTAATGGTCAACAGCTTGAAATACACCTGCCTTTAAAGAGCAACCAAGTTCTTTTAGGTGATTTCAGCATAGCATGAATGTGCTAAACACTGGCATTCTTAAGTCAGTCCTTAGATTCAAGGCCTTCAGTTAACTACTTTCCAGATATCCGTTTTGCCTTTAATGTTATACAGTATTGATATATTGATCAGGAGCTCAGCCACAGTGTATCTTGGCTAAAGTGTCCTGTGTTTCTAGCAAACAGGGAATGACTGGTGAGCAGCAAGGAAGTGTCAGTGTTGCATTTATCTGCAGTGTCTTTTTCTGCCTTGTCTGGTTAAATACCAATGTCCTGATTGTGCCTGAGTTAGAGATGCAAGGTGTGCCCAAAAGCAGTGTTGGTAGCAGGCATAGCCTCTAGGGTTTAGAGCAGAGGCCTGGAGAGGAACCCTGAGCCTGCCACTGAACTATTTGAGGCAAATTACCTGACCTCCTCCAGCCTCAGTTTCCGTAGCTGTAAACCTGGATCTTAACACCATCTTCGTTGAGTGGTTATGAGGGTGAGAGGATATGACAAACATAAAATTCTTAGCATCTTACCTACTACATAGTAGGGTAACTTAATATTATTTTTACTAATTTTTCATGTCATAGCTAAAGAGTTTGTTGTTGTTGTTTTAAATAAACAGTTGAAAGGATGCTCATCATCATGAGTCATCAGAGAAATGAAAATTAAAGCCACAATGAGATGCCACTTCAAACCCACTCAATGTCTGAAATTGAAAAAGACTGATGATACCAAGTGTTGGTGAAAATGTGGAGCAATCTGAATGTAAAATTATACTAGCACTTTTGAAAACAATTTGATAGCTTCTTAAAACAAATATGTAACCTACCTTAAGACCTATATATATTTACCAAAGAAAAATGAAAGTGTACATACATACAAAGGCCTGAGCAGAAATGTTCATAACGGCTTTATGTTCAATACCCAAGAACAATAAGTGACGTAAAATGCTCTGGAACGGGTAAATAGGTAAACAAATTGTGGTATGCCCACACAATGGAATGTTACTCAACAATAAAACGGATGAATTCTTGATAAGTCCAACAGCATAGATGAGTCTCAAAATAGTTATAATGAGCGCAAAAGCCATATAAAAAGACTATATACTGTATGATTCCATTTATTTTTATTTCTAGCAGAGGGTATGATGGTACACAGCTTTAATCCCTGAGACTCAGTAGGCTAAGGCAGAAGGATCACAAGTTCAAGGCCAGCCTCAGCAAATTAGTGAGGCTCTTAGCAACCTAGTGAGGTGCTGTCTCAAAACAAAAAATAAAAAAGGCTGGGAATGTGGTTTAGTGATAAAGCACCCTGGGTTCAATCACTAGTACAAAAAAATTCATTAAATTTCTATAAAATTCAGAGTAATCCTTTATGTTAACAAATCAGTGCTTTCCAGGAGAGGAGGGAGGGATCATTAAAGGGGACAGAGAAACTTTGGGGATTGATGTATATATATTCCCTCTTTTGATAATAGTGAAGATTCCACAGTTGTATATTGATATCAAAACTCAAGTTGTACAATTTAGGCATGAGCAGTTTATTGTGTATCGAGTGTAGCTTAATGAAATGTTTGGTTTTTATTTATTTTCTATTTTTATTTTTTTATTTTTAAAGAGAGAGAGAGAAAGAGAAAATCAATTTTATTAAGTTTTTCATGTGGCTTTCGTTGCTCTGATACTTCCTTGCGTCCTTGGTGCTGGGGTTCAAACTGGCATCCTGGTGCATGCCAGGCAAGCACAGTAACTGCTGAGCCACTGTTCCAGCCCAGAAGTGTTTGTTTTTTAAGTTGATGTTCACTGTGAGGAAGGACAAATAGCTCACTCATAAATGGGGATTTGCTTACAAGATGATGCATTAGCCCTAGATCCTGCAACAACTCCCACCTCTTCTGCTCACCTGCACCTTGGGCAAGCTTTGCCAAATGAAAGTAGGAGTGACACACTTTCAGCATCCTGTTGCGTGGCCTTTGAAGGCACTCACCTACATAAAGCTCTGAGCACGGAGCCCAGCGGATAGTAGTTGCCCCCAGTGGCTGTCTACTAGGATGGCTTATTTATGCTTTCAGGTCTGTGGCACGCTCACATGCCCTAGACCATCTGTGGATGGTGAAAATTCCGCTGACTCCCCCTGAGAGGAATGCAGTGCTCCGCACTGCCTTGGGGCTTAGATACGGAGAACTTCTGAAGTTCTGAAGCACTTGGCTCTCCTTGGTTGACGGGGCATGCTCTAATTTCACAGGTACCAGTTCTATCTGGCCAAAAGAAGAAGAAAAAAGAAAAAGAAAAAATTTGGATTAGGACTTCCCAAAGAGAGTGAGTAATCACGGAATTTTACAATCATGTAAGACAAGAACAGCCCTAACCCAAAATTGTCATTTTACAGAGATGAAAATTGAGGCTGAGAGAGGAGGGTTCCTTATCCATGGTTACAACCTGGTGGTGCGGGGCGGGGGTCAGGTGTGAAGCAGGTCTGCTGGCCCTGCAGTTAATGTGCTTGCCTGTGTGTGTGGTCCTGCCCTCTAGCTGGATGCTTCTCACAGATGGAATAATGGCAAGGTCAGCTGAGGCCATGTCCGGATGATCAGAACTCACAGATTCTGAACGAATGAGATTTTCTGTCCCTGTTTGAAGTTCAAGGAGCTTAGGAGGAACCTGGCTCAGGCTTTGACTTTCCTTGCCCGTGATGCAGGCAGGGCTGTTCGGTTGGGTTCCACTGTTCTGCTAGGCACCCTCTGTTTCTGCTGTGTGTTTCATATCCATTTATGTAAGATAGCTTTGAAAATGCCTGCTCAAAAACAATTGAAAACAAATTGGGTTTTTATTGCTTTGGCCATATGTGTAGAGGTTAAAGAGTTCTATCTGTTTCTAGTGACAAGCAGCTCAGAAAGGTACATTGAAATTGGAGGCCCAATTTCAGAAGATGGACACAGAGGCAGGCTTAGTGAGAGGGAGGAGTGCCCTCCACAGGTTTGAGTCTTGTCATTTCTTGCTTGTAAACATGGGTAGTACGATGGAATGTTCAGATGGCAGCTGGATGGTCATTTTTTCTCCTGGTGCTTGGCCTAACCCTGTGGGATCAGAAAGCAGGATGATTTCAGGCTTGGTGACAGTGAGAAGAGTGAGACTTGACTTGGTTCAGTGGCTTCTCAAGAATCCCAGCTTCTGTGCAGTAGAGGTTGAACCCAAATCAACCCCAATCCCAAGCCCTTGTCACTGTTCCAGGATAGCTTTTCTAAGATTTTACTTAGGGGTTTGAGCTTGAAGAAAATGCCTTCCAGTGTGTGTGTATGTATGTATGTGTGTGTGTGTGTGTGTGTGTGTGTGAGAGCAGAGGTGCAGCGCAGGGCCAAAGGACTTTTTCCCCTTTGACAGCAAAGTCAAGTTGAGTTTTAAGATAAATGTATCTTGTTTTCACTTCTCAATATGGGATAACCAAATATGTTCCATGCTGATCCACAAATAATCGATCTTTCTTTTTCTAAAAATATTTGCCATAGATGCTTTCTCCATGTGTGTACGTGCACATTTACATATGTTTTTTTCCATTTCTTGTGTACACAATTTTTGTACATTTTTGTCTGTTCTAAAAGCAGAGGCATTCTTGTTTATCAGCATAATATGAAATTTATACCTGAGAAAGCTAATAATAATGTATAATTATCATCTAGTTTCTAGTCTATATTCAGATTGGTCCAATTATCCAAAAATGTCATCCTGGCTTTTTTCCCCCTAAACTAGGATCTGAACACAATTTGTGCATCACATTTGGTTCATATGTTGAACCAACATTCCTAATAAGCAGTTTTCATGAGTTGGAATCATCTCCAAATTAGAGTGAAACAGCCCTCTCCAGCTGAGGCAGCTGTTAGGGGCTGACCAAGAAGGTCTTATGGGAATATATTGTGGCTTCCCTCTGATGCTGCTGGCCAATCAGTAGGAGGAGCAGGAATCACTGTGCCAGGATGGAGAGTCCCAGTGCTGCAGGGGAAGGCAGAGCCATGAGGCTTCTTTCTGCAAAGGCTGTGGATTCTAAGAAGTAGAAACCAGAGCCCTGAAGCCCGTGGCCAGTTCCACAAGCGTCTGGGAGTTGACAGATCTGTCCATGTAGCCCAAGGACATTTTGGGAATAGGGGACAATTGCCAGGAGGTTTGGGGACCTTTCTTGAAATAGATTAGATTTGGACCACAAGGGTCCCAGAATGAGTGTTTTTACTCTGGCTTCTTTTTTTCTGCTTCTTGTTTCCTTTTTTTGGTTATAGTCCTTTCAGAATAAACATGCCCTTATAGACAAAGGGATTTTCTTCTTAAATTTTCTGCAGGCTGTCTAGATGGCCCTTAATTATCACAACATCGTTAAGACATGCTGTAACTAGTACTGGGCTGAGGTGTCCACCACTGGTGCCTCTAGCACTCCGCCCTGGCCTTGGTAGAGCGGTGACGGCCACCCGCATCTGCCTTCCCTTCTTTGGTGTTGGTTGCAGCCCTAGTGCTGATGCAGTGCCTGGCTGTGGTGCGGTGAAGATGCTCTTGAGATAGATACACTGACCCAGAGTTATAGGCGCTGTGGTGGAGGAATGCCGTGGACCACGTGGGAGGGGAATCCATAACTATGCATGGAAGCACACAGGAAGATGTGTAATTAGCATGTCTTCTACGAGGTTGGTTCTGGGAGGATATTGGAAGATGTGGTGAATATATATATTTGACAGATACTTAGAGTGCTTATGATGCACAGTTAAAATGACTGTGTAAATAACTCATTTGATTATCTTACAAACCTAGTGGATAACAACTATTCCCTTTCCTGACTCGTGTTTGAGAAAACCAAGGTATAGGGAGGGTACGTGATTTATTCAAGTTCATCTGGGTAGTATATAGTGGGGCTGGGACTTGATTCCAAATACTTCAGCTCCATAGTCCACTCCCAGCTACCTCACTTTGAGCTCCTTATCAGAGCTGCTGTCCTGGGCTTACAGACAGCAGAGGACCTGTTCCCAGCTTTGCAGTCTTGAGGGAGCCAGGTATCTTTGCCATTCCTGGGGCCTGATGTCTCACACCTTGGCCACCTTCACCTGGTAGGCTTTCAGTGATTGTGGACACTTCATGAGGGTACCCTGGGACTTCACTGAGTGGCTAAGGCACTGAGAGAGCTGGGGAATCTCTGTCCTCTTGGGATCTTCAGGAGAGCTCCTGAGCTACCATGGTGGCTGCATCCAAACCACCTGTCCCTCCTCATGACCTGATCTGGTCACCAGGGTTTCAGCTGTGCAGGAAGGTTGAGCCAGTGAATCTCCGTTGCATGGTGGTGGAGCTAAGCATTGAGCTTCTGCTGTGCTTCTCTGCCGAGCAGAGCCAGGAGCATCTGCTCCCATGGTCATGGAATTCTCTCTTAAAGAGGAGAATTTGGTGGTGTTTAATAATGCTGCTCAGTGATTTGAGTAGGTGCCCAAAGCTTGTCTTCACACATTGACGGCTGAAGTAGGACCGTCAGCGGTGTGGTCTTCCAGAGTGGGAAGGGAGCTTGAACACTGAATGACTCCTGCAGAGGCTTTGATCATTGCCCCTGCACAAATCTTTCCTGAGCTTGTAACCATGCCTGCACGTGAGATGGGAGAACCAAAAATAAAAACACCTCACGGAGCTTGCACTGGAGCGGACGCTCTAATTTTCAGTGTTTGGTGAAAGGATGAACTGGGACGGAAGAGCTGCTGCAGGAATCACAGGACAGCGCTTGCCAGCAAGGGGGAGAGTGAGGTCCAGCAGGCACACCCCAGGGGGACCAGCTGAGCAAGGACAGTGCAAGCTCTAGAGTCAACACACCTGGATTTGATCCGTGGAATCCCTGCCTATTTGATCTGTGATGGAGAGCAAATTGCTTCACCTCTCTGAATCTCAGATTTCCCAATTGTAAAATAGGCTAATAGAATCTACCTGGAGAGTTTGCCCAGGACAGTGCCCGGGGCATTGCATTAACTATCATCAAACCAAATAAGAGGAGGGCCATTTAGCATAGCAGAGGGGGATATGATGCCACAGACCTCAGCAGGCCTTAAAGGCATTATTCATACACTTTCATACATTCATACGCTGGCAGCCAAATAAGGATCACATGGCCAGGAAAGATCAAGGACTCAGGAATCAGGGAAGCTGTGTCCTCCCTAGCACTTGAAGCTTCGAACCTACCTTTGTGGGACGTCACTTTTCCTGTCTGTGAAATGGCCAGGTAGCCTGGCCCAGCTTAGAAGGGTGTATTGCATGGAAGCAGAAGACAGTACGGATCATGCATGCTGACCTTGTTATGCTGTAGCCCTATCCACTCCTGGTTGTATGTAGAGGGACACATGGATGACTAACCAGGGGCTGGAGCCTGGACCCATGTGGAGATGGTGCTCAAAGAATTTTCCTTCCCTATAGAAATATGGAACCTAACTGTGGAGGAGAAGGCAGGAAAAAGAAACAGAAAGGAGCTACCACTTATTACATGCCTACCATCACTAGGGACTTCACATCTCTGATCCCCTAGCCCTTGCTTTAAGCCCTATAGGCAGGCAATGCAATCTCTCCTTTGTTTTGAGATGGCTTCAAGGAGGCTCAGAAAGGCAAAATGTTTGCCCAAAGTCACACAGCTTTCTGAATTTAAAACACTTTCCATCAAATCTGTCTTTCTGTTCACAGTGTGTCAAGACAGTACTACATCTTGGGAAGCAGGGAGCTGGCATCAAGAGGTGACAGTGTAATCCCTGTTTATATAAACAGTTCTAGAAGGAAGCCCTTTAGCCATTCATGTTTGTTGAGCACCAGATAGGAACAGTTCTGTGTGGCGGGGGTGGAGCAGATCCAGGCTTTGCTCTTATGAGAAGTAAGAAGAATAAACGTAACCATCATCAGGCATGATCAGGAAGGGGACAAAGCAGGGTGATGTGATGGAGAAAGTCTGGGAGGCTGGTGGGGTCTTGGCTATTGTCTGAATCTGTCTTCTCCTGAGGCAGGCCCCCAGAAAAGGACTTGGGTGTAAGTCATTTATGTGCAAGGTGACTCCAGGAAGCCTGGTAAAGGGAATAGGGAAGAGACAAGGAAGGCAGGAAAGCTCCTGAAGGGTGAATCATGATGAGGTCATCTGTGTGGGCAGCTAGGGCTCAGTCCTGCTGCACCCTCTGAGAAACTCAGAAGCAGTTGCTGGACAGTTTCTTGCTCCATCAGGCGGCAAGAAAACAGAGGCATTGGGCTCCTCATTGCTGTTGCTCCTAGGGGCATTAATTCCCAGGTGGTTGCAACCTGCCCCATGTGGGGGTTCTTACTGCCAGAGTCCCCGGTGCCTGGCTTGAGGTGGGAAGCCTGCACAAAGTGGAGAACATCCGTGAAAGCTGCATGGATCCACATGTCTGCTAGAGATGGTATTGTTGTGGGGTGATGTTAGAACTGAGACCTGACGAGACGGGGCAGCTGTGGAGCAGCCAGGATGGTTGCTGGGGACTTGTCCTTCATCTCTCCTCTATGGGAACCTGCAGAGAGCTCATCAGCCAAAGCCCAGCAGGTGTAAATCCCTCACCAAGGTGGATCTCTGCCATCCTCATACCCTCTTGACCTGTCCACTGGCTCACACAAATATGCATCACTCACCTTTAGTCACAGAACTTGCAAATAGCCTTAGAAAAATACTTCCCTCTTCAGATGATTTAAGTCCTGCTCCATCACATCAGAATCTACCTTTAAATGCTCCGAACACTCTCCAATAGCTCTGAGATGTGCCCAAGTGCTTCCACTACTCTGCCACACAGCTAAATTTAGTCCCGATGCCAGTTTCCAGCCTTTTAATGCATTCTGTTGTTTTTTTTTTCCTGGAAGAGAAGCTCACAAAAGATTTGTCTTTCTAGCTTATTTTAAAACAACATCCTCCACCGCTACCAATAACAACAACACACACATACACACACACATACACACACACATACACACACATACACACACACACACA
>PVKS010040033.1:0-16877 GCA_004027875.1 Aplodontia rufa | reverse complement strand
ATGGATGGCTATGGAAGAGATCATGATGAGTAAAATCAGCTTAACCCAGAGATCTAAGGGTCAATTGTCTCCACTCATCTGTGGAGGTGGGGACTAGACCCTGGACAATGAGAAAGTTGGTCTAGTAGCATGAGTTAAATCCAGATAAGATGTAATGCTTTACAATCTAATACTTTTTTTAGAGTTATAGTGGGAAGGGGAAGGGAGGGATAAGGGAGGGTAATGCGGGGGCACTCCTGGGGATAAATGCAACATCCAAAATATATACACATTTTATATTATTTTGTTTAAATCTTGTAAGTTTGCTCAAAAATAAATAAAAAAATTAATTAAAAATTTAAAAAGTCAAGGTAGAATGCTTCCTTTTATATGCAGAAGCTAGAAAGAAAAAAGAAACAAAGGGTAAATCTGAGAAAACAGAAGAAAATTCAGTAGAGTAGAAGCAGAGGACCAAGAAAGAAGGAGGAGGGGAGGGGAGGAAAGGGAGAAGTGTTGGGGGACACAGCTGACCAAATTATGCTATGTGCATGCAAGGATATATCGCAATTCATTCCAAGGTTGTCTTGCCAAGTTGGCCTTTGTTGCAGGTGAATGACTCCCACAGGATTTCTGAGTATTTTACAAATTGCAACCCAAAACTGTCTGCCTGAGAGAGAAAAGAGGATAAAGCAGTTATCCACCAATCTCCACAGGTCAAGGGTGTCCTCACAGATGTCAATTCCTTCATACTTCTTAGTTGTGCCTACCTGAGTATTGATCTGGTCCCCATGTATGGTTTCAGGACACTCCAGCATCAGAGAAGTGAGAGGGCCACAGCCCAAGCCTAGTGTTTCTCAGGCTGCTCCTGTGCAAAGCTGACTGACACTGGTTACCAAGGTAACCACAGACCTGGTTACCACAGTACTGGCACAAGTGAGGCGACTTGAAAGGGCGCACAGGAGAAGGTAAAACCATTCTTGAATTTGTCTGTGCCCTACTGTAAGTTCAATCTATCCCAGAATCCCCTTCAAGATGCCATAATCTCTGCAAAGACTTAATTCAAGAGGAATAGTGGATCAAGTTCCAGTTGCTACTATTACAGATGTTCCTAAGGCTGCAATAATATTCCTCATCCCCCTCTTCGACAGCCCATTTTAGGCTTCTTTTACTTTTGACCATAATCTTGACTTGTTTAGGTTGCTTGCATGGAGGGTGAACTTGAACATCAGGATTTTAATACTATCTCCAATGAGAACCTTCCAAAACACTTCCAATCCCATGCTCTGACTTTGACAACATTCCGTGTGTTGATAATTGACTAACCCAACCCTGTCATTTTCTTTTTTTCAAAGCCTAAACACATCAGCCAACTCAACCTAATTACCATTCCTCCCATTCTATTTAAGGACTGCAGCTATCCCACAACCCAAGGCTTGGCGTTCTGCCAACACCCCACCCCAACCCACCGCAGGTAACATCTTATTGAGACACTGCTGGGCACATATGCCCACTCCACCCACCACCAACAAAGGAGTCCTTGTTATGGTTGACCAAAGATCTCACTACAAAATTAGAGCCCCAATGATGGTAGCCTTGGTTTCTCTGAAAGCAGAGTCTGAGTCAAAGTCTTTCCTGCAGGTAGCAGTGAAACAGAGAAGGAGAGAAAGCTAACACAAGGATGATTTCAAAGTGGCATCACAGTGGACAACCAGGGCTTGATCCTAAGGAATATTCTGAAGAGAGAGAGTCCTGAAATGCATCTGAGAAGCAGCTGCATAAGCAACAAATGGTGGGAGCACTTATCTATCAGCTTCCATCCCCATTGGCTAAGGACCACCAGGTTAGCTCCCCGCATTGCCAGGTTGCCCATGTGTGAGCGCCAAGTCAAGTCCCACAGTGACGCATACCATCGCAAACTGGTAGAAGCCCGAACAGATTGCTAGGGCAGTGACTAGAATAAAAGAGGATTTGGAGTGGTGCGAGGTACCTGATATGCTCTTTCTAGGACGCCCACAGGTTCCAATTTGCCTCGGGTCATTCCAGATAATAATGCCACAGTTTGTGCCCTTTTGCTCTCAATTGCATACTAGTTTAGACCATGCGGATATTGTTTTTAGGGCTTTCTCTCTCTTTCTCTGTCTGCCCTGCCACATCTCCCACTTACATATACACAAATATTTTGAGAAGCAAAAAAACAGATTTCCAGTAAGCAGGTTTTTTGTCCTTTTTTTTTTTTTTGACAGAGAGAATCGATTTTTATTGAGTTTTTCACATGGCTTCTGTTGCTCCTACACTTAGTTGTGTACGTGGGTGCTGGGGTTTGAACCCGTGTACTTGCGCATGCTGGGCAAGCGCCACAACCACTGAGCCACAGCTCCAGCCCCTAGGTTTTTTGTCTTTATTGTTGTATTTTTCCAGGTTTTCTACTGCCTTCTGCAGAAATGTCTCTGGATATAAAGTATGTCATCATTAAGACAAAGAAACCACCCGCTACTAAGCCTTGTTAATCCTGTGCCACATAGATTTTATGTTATTATACTTAATTTCATGAAATACTTCATTCCACAAATACAGCCTGGACAATAATTCTCTGGGACAGAAAAAAAAAACATTAAACAATGATGACTATCAAGAACTGTATATGGAAGCTTTGTGGCTCTAGAAATCAATGAACATAGAATATTCTTAACTTTTAAAATGTGGCCATTGTAATAGGACAGGCTCTCTCGCGATGTCATATAAATATCATATCACCAACATTCCTTCTTATTTTCATTTAGGAACCAAACAAAAAGTATTTATAAATGGCAAACTTATTTTAGATCACTGTGATAAATCTGAATTAACTGCTAAGTAATTGCAAATGACTACTCCAATGAATGACAAAAGCTAACTACAAATTTAATCCTGAGTCAGATTGCCTATCGCACGCTGCCTATTGAAGTAGAGTTTATATGGCCATAAATATTCATTCAATCATTTCAGGATATGACTCAATGTGCATTAATTTGCTCTGTGCATCCTCTCCTTGGACCATTTGGGAGATGGATTATCTGCCCCAAAATCAATGTTCAATGTGGGCTGATACAACAAAAATTAAATACCTTTAAAACTGAATCAAAATCATGGCTAAAGACCAATGCTATCTAGTTCCTCATGGGGAAAGCCCAGAAATCATTTATAATAGGTGTTGTTTCATGTTTCTTTTGTCAAGGATAATTGTATATAATAAGTTAGAGTTCTGCCATCAGCAGAGTTGCTGCTGACCGACAGCACCTACCTCATTGGGTCTTGGTATTTAATGAAATAAGCTTATCCATATTAAGCACAGAGAACATCAGTTGGCTCACAGCAAGAGCTTGAGAGGCATTCATGATTTTATTATCACTAAGTAAATATAAATTTGATTTTCACTAAGATTTTTTGAAATTATACAGCATAAAATGAAACTATTTTACAATTCCCCAAAACTAATTTTTAAACAAAAGACTCTTTATCTTTCATAATAGAAAATAAATAAGATCTGAATTCTTTTATTTGCAATTTTTTTCCCAGTTGCCTTTGATTGACTTCAGATCTTAAACTTGAAGGGAAGGGTATCCAAAAGAGCATGTTCTTCCCAGCAAAGATTTAATCAAGCAATTTGCCATCTGATTTCAATCTAATAGGCTTTATGAACAAGAATTTATCTTTACACTCAAAGACAATATTTTCAGAATAAAGTTCACTGGGATTGATCATGCACTTTATCTAATTTCACCACTTATTACATTCAGGAAATTTGGAAGAGTGTGGACTAGTTGAGATACTTACAAAGATTTTGGTCAAAAGGACCACATTGTTTCATTAACTTATGTTTTAAAGATGCTTTTTTCTGAAAACCCATGGAATTAAAATAATAAAACATTATTTAGTAACACATAAATCCAATTAGGTCCAAATGGACCCACTTTCATTTGTAATCCTTCAAACCTAAAAGGGATGGAGTTTGGATTAAGAGAGCCTAAAGGAAGAAATAGAGGGATATGAAAAGCCCCTGTTACAAAAGAGTCCTCTTTTTAAGTAGGATAGAGATAAGAAAGCCAAGATACAACAATGATTACTGGCTCACTTAACTTCAGCCAAATGAAATCAGACATAGAAAATATGCGTGCCTTAAAATAATAAATGACACAAAAAGACAAATTAGATGCAAGAGACTTGAAGTGAGCAAAACTTTAATCAATTTAGACGACTACAGTAAGTATCTTTTTTTTTCCAAGAATTCTCACAATATTACATATTACCTACCCTTGGGTTATTCAGTCTGACTGTCTAATTATAAAAGTTTACAATGTTTGCTTGGAGGGCAAAGGCAAAGAGAGGAAAGTATTCTCTCAACACTCAGGACACAAGAATATGTCATTTGCCAATGGATGTTCTGTTTACAAAGATTTCTCCTTTCAACTGTTATCCTTTACATCTCACAGAAGCGTCTTGAAGGAAGTGGACATCATGGATCATCAAATGCCAAACTAATCTTGCTAACGACGAAAGAGTTTGTTCCTTCAAATTCAACTGCAGGATTTTCACAAGCTTTATTTTATTTATTCCTTCTAAAAACAAGCATGGGAAATAGTAGCCACATGGAGGTAACAAAATAGCATGTAAATTATCATCCCCATTTTCTGTGAAATACCCACAAATATCTAGGGAAAAAGAAAGATTAGAAATATATAAACCAAACCATTAACAATGGTTATCTCTGGGACTGGGACTGAAGTGATAATTATTTATTGTTATACTTTTCTGCATTTCCTCATTTCCACACTGTTAAAACTGAGGACCTCCAGAATCCAGCCTTCTGTTGATATAGCAGCTGAGGAAGATGAGGTACGTGATGATTGTCCTTAACAACTGCCAAGAGGCCCCAGAAACCACTAAGCCCTGGGACCTGGGGCCTGCACAGCTCCCGAGATTCTCCATCCTGGACTCCAAACACTGACATCACGCTCATATGGACCAGCCTTGAGACAGAAGCCGCTTGGATTTTTTTCTCAAGAAAAATTAGATACAGAGATTTGGTTCTCGTGTGAAAGCATAAGAAACTCTCATTTTAATCTTTATAAATCAAGAAAGTCACTCAGATCCTAGGTAGTAATACCTAGGTTTCAACTGGAGTAATTGGAGGTGTTTGGTTGTTTTCAGATATTTAAGTTGTATTAAATTTAAAGCTATTTATTTGACACCTACTATTGAAAGTCTCAGAATGAGCATACATTCAGGCACGCATTTTTGTAAAATGATAAAGCTGCCTATACATCTTTTGGCAGATTTGTATTTTATTTTTCTCAGGCCTGAATATGCTGGGTAACACGGGGTCAGTTCCACCAATGTCAGGTTACTGGACTCCATGATATCTGAAAACTCTCAAAACGCCCATGACCCTGGTTGGTTTTGGCCATTGTCTTTCCCCTCATCTTCACATCCACCAACTTCCAGGTCTATTTTTCATCATCCCTCCTGAACCCCTCCAGAAACCACCCTTCTCTCCTTCCATATTCCCTCCTACACCTTGGTCTAGACTAACAGTCATCTCTCACCTCCATTGCCTTGCCAGCATTGGCCTTGACTGGTGTCCCTAACTCCAGACTCTCACCTTCTCAATCCAGCCTTCCCATGACCTTAAGCTGGAGCATATCACTTCTCAACATAATGCCCTTCATGATTTCTAACCACCATCAAAATAAAGCCCCAGCTCTTTGGCATGACCTAGAAGACCCATCAGGATCTGCCTCATGTTTCACACCACTCACTCCTGCTGCTACCTCTATCTTCATTTCCTTGAAGGCCCGATTCCACCAGTCTCAACATTTTGACCTCTCATTGCTGAATTTTTCATGGTCTCTCCCTGTGATTCCCATAGCTAGAATTCACATCCCATTGTCCCCTTTGCCTGACTAACCCCTACTAGTCCTTCTGGTCTCAGGTTTGATGTTATCTGCTCAGGAAAAACCTCCCCAATCTTCTTGGCAGGGATGCACAATCCCGTTCTGAATCCCATAGTGGCCCTGGGATGAAACTGTCCATTTACTCTCTCCATGAGTTCTTAACACTTCACAAATTCTTTCTGATCATAGACTGTGTCCTGCTACTCTTGCTCCCCCAACACTTCATGCGCGCGCGCACACACACACACACACACACACACACACACACGGCAGGCATTCAATGAACACTTATTCAGAAAAAAAAACAATATTAATAACTGCTCTTGGTCTCTTGGGTTACTGAAGATAGAATATCTAGCCATCCTCAACCCCTTGACATGGATATTTGGGGTTTTCTTTCTCTTCTCTATTCTCTCTTTTCTCCTTCCCCTCTTCTTCCTCTCCTTCTCTCTCTCTCTCTCCCCCTCTCTCTCCTTCTTCCTTCTTTTTCTTTGCTTTTGCAGATCTCAGGATGGAATCCAGGGCCTCTTGCATGGTAGACAGACACTCTACCACTGAGTAATACTCCCTAATCCTAGAGCTTTGGAATTTTATTGGTTCAAAACTATTTTGGATTCTTCCTCCTTTCCTGTCTCTCTTACATAAAGAAAGAAATAAGGGGGAATGATCATTGAAGGTTTTGTTTCAAATTTTCTTCTTGGAATATTGTATTTGCACTTCCCTGGGGTTATATTTTAGTCAGTACAGTCATGAACTCTAAAACTACACAAATGCTGTGGCCCCACTGTGAGAAACTAAATTGGAGAACATTTCAAATGCTTATGTTCCCTTCCTTTATTTAACTGCTAATTAAGAAGAAAATATTGAGACATACAGGGCACTGGTTAATAAAAACCTCAATTTTTTACCTAATCCCAGGTTTATTCCTTTGAGACCAGAGCAGAAGGCCTCTCCACCTTCAAGGTAATAAAGTCATCCAAGTGGGCACATCACTTTGTCATTTGCTTGCATTGGTTTTCTACTTATAAACGTTGAGAAGAAAGACAAGACAGCCCTTCTCCCCTATAGACAATCCATCTGTTCTCACTTCTCCATTCCCACAAAAGGTTACACCTCTCAGCAACAACAGTGCTGAATTTCAGGTCTGGAGACTGCAACCTTATGCGTGGTGAGAATCTGCACTCTGTGTTACAAACTACTAGTGAATATCATCTCTATTACTGCTCCTGCTACCTTTTAAAGAAGGAAAGTAGGATCTTTGCTTTACTCAGTGGAAGAATTTATGTGTATATTTGTAGTTTTAAGAAAACGAGAACAAGGGAAGACACAATTCATTTCTTTGTACTTTTGGGACTATTTCACAGGGGAATCTTCTCCTCTCCCTTTTATCTCTCCTGCCTCCTTTCTTTTCTTTCTTTCTTTCTCTCTTTATCCTATATGCACATAATAGAAATGTGGGTTAAATAATAGAGATTTACATATACCTATTGCTCCAAAAAGCATACTCCCAATGCATTTAGATAACAGCAACTTACAAAATAAATGGTGATTTTTCTTGTTGTTATTTTTCTTTGCATGTAGAAATTAAGCAACAGGATTAGGTTTCCAGCTATGTTGACTGCCAACGTTTGTAATTATCAGAGTAACGTAGTTACGTGTCTCTTCTAAGTCCATCCCCATCTTATCAATCTAATAGCTACTACAAAAAAAGGAGGTGTGTGTCTTATGAGGGTGCTAAATGTGCAAATACAGGACTTTTATTAAGTCAATACCTTTATTTTGTTTTCTAATCATTCCTTATTCCTTAAAGTTTATATTCATTCATTTGAAGTCTGTGTAATTAAGGAAGATATTTAACTGAGCTTAAGCTCATTTAAAGTAACCAAGCACCTTTCATCTTGGACTTCAATTTCTTCCCAACCATACTCATTCCACCCAGTGGAAAGTACTTTTCTTTGATGGAAAAGATGGAGGCAAAAATAGATTTTTGTAGCTTGATGGCCCCTTTCCCTGCTAATGATCTTCCTCATTTGCATTCTTCTCCTTGCTTACTATTTTTCTAAACATGGGTCCATTCAAAACTTTGGCCTCCTCTATTGCCTTCTAATGGTTTTGCGCTATTTTTACATTTGCTTTGTGCTGTGATTTTTCTTCCATCTTCTACCCATATGGCTTTCCTTGTCACCTTAAACTCACATAACCTAAAAAGGACAAACCACTTTCTTCGTTCATAATCCTGCCTCTTCAGGTGTCTCTGTGCTCATAACAAAGCCTATAAACTCAAGAGAAATAATATGTCTTGTTTCCAAAAGCTGTTTTTATTTTATTTTTATTTTTTATTTTTGGCAGCTGGTAGGAGCACTGGTTATTCATATCCACAGATATCGCAATGCTGGTGGATGATTGGATCCTTTTCCCTCAGGTTATGGATATGATTTCAAATAAGGTGTCTTGTTTGAACTTTTGCAGGAAAGAGATCTCTGGAGGCACAGAGACAGGGAGCACTAGGCATCTGGAATGCATTAAATTGTTCCATACTATTTTCATCTCCATAACATTTTAAATTTTAAGTCAGAGCCTTTAAAAAAAACAAAAAGGGCTGGGGGTGTGGCTCAGCGGTCTAGCACTTGTCTAGCATGCACAAGGTCTTTGGGCTGGATCCCTAGCAGCACAAAAATTAAATAAAATGATGAAATGAAAAATTAGTTTTGGTTGACTATGCCACAACTCCTTTAGATCTGTTCTAAAACTTTGCTTTAATTTTTTCCTCATGTTTTTTTACCCACCTAAGAGATGCAGGTATTTTCAGAAAGTATTTCTGGAAAACTGCATTTGAGCTGCAGCCAAGACTAAGGCATTGCTAACGGACTCGGTTACCCTGGGATACTAATTAACTCCAAATATTGCATGTAAATTAAGCCAGCAGCTACTGAAAGAAATAGCTTACAGAAGAGAAAAAATTAAGGAGGCTAGAAAGGAAAAATATTGTCTTTGATTATAAAAAAAGACATGGGGTAAGGAATAAACCCTTATCTCTTCACCCCGCCTTTTTCTGATAACTTCCACCTTTTCTCTTGGTGTTCACTTTCCTTTCTCCACTCTGGCAGGTGTTATGTACTGGATAGCTTGACCAAGAAAAGGTCCCCTCCCCACAGGGTCCTTCTCTTCTTTGTGTCTCTTTCTTATGCTAAAATGCTTAATGTGAGCTCTTCCTCTTTAAGTTTTAAGTGCACAATACAGTATTGTTAACTAGGCACTGTGCTGTATAGCAGGCCCTTAGACACCATTCATTTTGCATAATTTAAACTTTATACCAAGTGAGCAACACCTCCTCATTTTTCCCTCCCCCCAGTTCCTGGCAACCACTGTTCTACCACTGCTTCTAGGAGATTTGACTATTTTAAACATTTCAAATAATTGGAATCATGCAGTTTTTGTCCTTCTGTGACTAGCCTATTTTACTTAGCACACTGTCTTCTAAGTTCATCCAGGTTGTTACTACAACTGGGTTCCCTTCTTTAAGACTGAGTCATAGTCCATTGTGTGTGTGCATGCGTGTTTTTATGTGTATGTATACATACAAAAGGATAGTATGGAAATCTATTATAAGTCAGCTCTTATTTTAATAGGTGGATGTCCCAAAAAGGGCTACAGAGACACTTCTGCTTATGCCTAAACTCACATACATGTCATCCTCATGGAAAAACAAAATTAAGTTGTCTGTTATTTATAACTTTATCATACCAGTATTTGAAGATTCCACAAATTAAGGCTGCAGACTAAGTAGTTCCAGGCATTCGTGGTCATCAGTATCACCCATGTGTTGCTGAATTAAGCGAACCTATTGCATATTCTCTATCAACAGCCTGTCAAGAATACAGACAGCAATGCCACCCCATGCCTACTAACTCCTGGCCTAAGGAACACTTACAATGAGAGGCTGCTTTTAGAAAAACAAAATATCCCTTCTACAATACCAGGATGGCTCTACTCATGAAATTACAAATCACTTATGAGTATCATGGTTCTGAATGAGATTTTTCAAATCCAACCTTTAGCTTCCTGCCAGTGGCTAATTTCTATTTGTTTGTACAGTTTTTCATTTATCTTTATCAGTTTCACACATGAGCTTACCTCTCTTGACAAGAAGAGTTAAAATTACTGAATGAAACTCTTCAAGAATGGATTCCAGGAAGTTTTTACTATTCGTTCCTTAGAGATGACACTTAAATTTATGTGGGAGGGAAATAATTGTGTACAAGAGAAATGAGTAAGGCATCATTCATCATTCATTTAACAAAGACAGGTGCATATCAAATGCTCCTTCACCAAACGGCTATTTTCCTACACTCTCAGTTTTAAAGAGGACTTTGAAATGTCACTGTACCTCCAAAGTGTATGGAAAGGGCACTGAAATTGAAGGCAGGTCATATGGTTTTCAGTTGAAGAGGTTCTGATGCCGTTTCCCTTTGGGTGTAGCTCTGGGTAACTGGTTCACTTCTCTGCTTCAGTTCCATCTTTGGTCAAATGGACAAATGAAAATGCATGTCCTACTTTGCACAGTAGCTATGAGGAATATCTGCACTAACCTTCACATAGTAGAACAGGCTCTATGGAATATGGACATGTTCTCCTTTGTAACACTATTAGTAACATTATTAGCTTTTAGCCTTCCACGGAAATTAGACAATCTCTACCTCTCTACCCTAAAACTCAACTAACTCTAAGTCTCAAATGCCCACATTCAAATAGGGTACTTGAATATCATATTTTGGTACAGGGCAGGGAATTACATTCCAAGGAAATGAGAAATGATCTGACACAGTTCATCCTCCCCATGGTGAGATACCCTGAGAGAGGCTGGTTTTCCTTGAGCTCCATTGTGCACCAGGCCTCTGGTGCTGGGCCTGCTTCTACCACAGAACATCTGTTTTTTCCAGAAAAGGACCAATGGTAGCCCACGTCTTCCATGGCCACGGCCACAGGCATGAAAAAGCAATGCTCTGAATTATTCATAGCAGCAGTCATGCAAACACAGAACCAAATGGCAGAGATAAACGTCCTGGGAGCTTCTTGATTTTTCCTCATTTCTTCTTGGCAAACTCAAACAGAACATGAAAAGAATATCTCTTAATGACAAACATGTAAGACTTTCTTGGACTTAATGACACTATTTAAGATCTTGAGCAAGCATACATTAAGTAATTAATGTATTACTTCTGGTGCTATTTTTTTTCCTTGCCCAGAATGGGAATAAAACAGAACATGACAATAATAAAACTAGGAGACTGAAGTATATTAAAGCTAGATACATACAAATCTACATGTGCTGAGATCATGATTAAAAGAAAAGTTCATTCTGAGCTGATACTGATTTTGATGCAAATGCAAGATGTACCATAGTCCCAAACCTATAATCTCAAGTAGGTAGAGTGTGATTATGAGAAGTTATTCTTTGCTAAGATTTCTATTTCAAAGTCAAGTGTGCCTTGGCAGCTACAATCACTACACTTAATGCAGGTAATCCAAGTCAAAGAAAAGACAGTGGAAAAATACAAAATGTTTACTCTACCTAACCCAGCTATTCCTACTGAATAACATGTATGCTGTGTATTTATGAATTGCAGCCCATGGTTATAGGAAGTTCACTACAGAATAACCAAACACTGTGTGTTACAGCATGCTGTTTCTGCTCAGTACATGAAAAATCTACTGCCCAGCAGATACTAGAACTGACAGCCTGATAGCAGCAATGTGACTGGAAGTTGTTCTTTTCCTTTTTTTTTTTGCCCAAAAATAAAAATAAAATAATAACATCATTGAATGTCCCAATTAAACCCAAGTCCAATTCAAAATTCATCTTCGGAGCTGTCAGCTAAGAGCATTACTCGATCTTGCATGCTGTTGAATTCTCTCTGCTAGAGAAAGAAAACAGAAAGGCATTAAACTCTTTCTACTGAAGAACAAAGCTGAGAAACAAGCCACTTTAAAAGACACTAACAAACGAAGCAGAGCAGCAGCTGCAGCAGCTAATCCAAACCACTGGGCACGTCAACGCTGTTCATGCAGCATTAAAGCCCGTGTGCTTTATTAAGCAAATTAGATAAGCAAAGAATGTTCCGAAACTGATTAGGTTTTGCTCTTATTGGTTCCATACCTTTCTTTTATGCCTTTTGAAGCCATTTCTCCTTCGGCGATTCATAACCTTAATGCTGTAGAGGGCCCCCAAGATGAATAAGGCTCCAGCTATCCCCACCCCTACAGGCACCAGCATCCCAGACATGTAGCCAGCCTGCGTAGAGAAGGAAACACACATCAGGATGCTAAACAGACCACTGCCCTGGGTTCCTCATTTCTGCTGATGGCAGGGGATTCTAGAAGCTTTGAATTTGCCAGTCTGTTTTGTTATCAAATAAAATAGAATCTAGAAAAAAAAAGTTACTTTTAGGGAAAGGGCAACAGAGAAGATCTATTTTTTGGATATTTCAAATACTTAGAAGTTAAGTATTGAAATAAGTCAGCCAGACCTAGTGGTCCCTCCAGCCATTTGCTTGTGCACGTTTGTCAACATCAATGACAGAAATATGATTTGTATTAAAGATGGATGAAGTGAGCTTCTGAGAATGCCAGGACTATTAAAATGCTATAAATTGGAAATATCCTGAGTCGAGCTTCAAAAGGGGTGAAGTGTCCTCTAGAATACTGTGTTCCTTGGAGGTTAAAAGGAAGGCCTTGACAGCGATGATAATCAGCCTCTCTCTCTCTCTCTCTCTCTCTCTCTCTCTCCCTCTTGCATTACAGCAAGAAGGAAAGCTGAAAGTGCTTGTACGTGAGTAGAATGTGAGAGCAGCTGGAAACAACAGAGAAGAGAAGGACCTACAAAGGAAAAGAGGGATGTTAGATTTGCAGCAAAGACAGAAAAGACACAGACAAGGAGAAAGCATGCGCATCGGCTGCATGCATCCTTTCCTAGGAATGGATGATCTGCCCACTGGGAAAGACTGATGCAGAGGGTGGGAGGGACTGCTGAAAGTTCCCAGCCCCAGAGAAAAGCAGTAGCAGGAAGGGCACGAAGATTACTACCAGCAAACATTGGCACCTCCAAAAGAGCCTGAAGATATCAAACCTCTGTGTGAGCCTAATCTGCCAAGGGTCACTCTGGATACTTTGGTTCTAAAACAGCAGTGCAATCCCCACTGTTATAGTTTGGATGAAAGGTGTCCCCCCAAATCTCATGTGAGACAATTCAGGAAGGCTGAGGTAAAATGATTGCATTGTGAAAGCCTTAACCCAATCAGTGTGTGAGTTAATCCCCTGATAGGGGTTAACTGGAAACTGTAGGCTGGTAGGTTGTGGCTGGAGGAGGTGGGTCATTGGGGGTGTGCCTTTGTAGTATTTTTTTGTATCTGGCATGGAGTTTCTCTCCCTGCTTCCTGAAGCCATGGCTCAAATGGCTTCCCTCTGCCACACTCCTCCACCACGATGTCCTGCCTCACCTGGAGCCCCAAGGAATGGAGCCGGCCACCTATGGACTAAGGCCTCTTAAACCATGAACCCCCAAATAAACCTTTCTTCCTAAAATTGTTCTTATTGGGGTTGTTTTGGTCACAACAATGGAAAAGCTGAATAAAGCACCCACATAACCCTGGGCTTCAGTGAACAGCTCAGGACCCACCCATGCTCAGGGCAAGGCCATAGTACTACACACAATCCCTACACATGGGCCAATAGAACACCCATGGGCCAGGGGGTGTGTACTAACCTAGAGCCCTTTCATGGGAGAACACAGATGTGGGTTTGCCTCCCTAGAAGCCTATACTGACAAAATACATGAACAATTTAAAATTTTAAAGCTGAAATAAGTACTTTAGATAGGATTATTTGGAGGGGGATCTGTTCATTTGACTATTTCTTAAATTTTCAATATAGTACAAACTATCTTCATTATCTTTCAGTATGAGCCAAAACCAGAGAGGTGTACAATAAATTTTCCAAAAAGGACTAGACTGTACCATTTGGGGCATTTCCTTAACATTTCAAGCCGTTAATCCAAAGTAGATGAGACCTTGCAAAAGGGCAGCACCCTCTTCTTGTGCTCACCTGACTCCCTCCCTGGATCTGCCTTCCAGAGTTTTAAGATAGGCCAAAATATGGAAATTTTTCCATTAATTTGAGAACAATAGCATTTTTTTTCATTAGCATACTAAATGTCTTTCCCCAAGAAACAAAGTCCAGCCATTTTTCAACAAACTAATATGCTTTGTAGAAGTCCCAACTTTTCCTAAAATTCTTCCAGATCTGCTTAAGGCTTATTTTAAAAAACTCTGTAATTTTCCGTGTGGGAAAACACTGGACAAAAGAAAAATGTGGGCATTCTCACCAGAAATGTGAGAAACCCAGTCAATTAAACTTTTTAGAGCTGTACAGTCAGAGAATGATACTCAGCCTTTTGAAAGATCAAGAGAGCAACCCCAGCATGGGCCTCCTCCAGCTGAGTAACTGAACCCCGGTCCACCAATATGAACATTCCAAGTTAGGTCACTACACACTTCTGACTGACACATTTTGACTTCTTGTTTCTGGAGATTTAAATCATTCAGCTTTCACAAAAATTCAGTTGCATCTCTCTTTTGGGTGCCCCCTTCATTTTTCTTTTCTTTTTAATTTTGTATTAAGAAGTTGAGTTATGGGCTGGAGCAGTGGCTCAGCGGTTTCGGCGCTTGCCTGGCAAGCACGAGGACCTGGGTTCAAACCCCAGCACCACGTACACAAGTAAGTGTTGGAGCAACTAAGGCCATGTGAAAAACAGAATAAAGTTGTTTCTCTCTTTCTCTGTCTCTCTCACTGTCCCTCTCTCTTTAAAAAAAAAAGTTGAGTTATTATACAATCATAAATGTATATAAAGTAACAATATAATATGCATTTGTTCTTAAACCAGAATTGCCCCCACATCACCTCTCTTGATTCTTCTATATTTTGCCCCTACAAACAATATAATTGCTTAGATTGTGCATTTTACAGAATTAAATGATTGAATAAGTATTATTTGGATTCTCAAGAGGGTAAAGAGTATGCTACATTGTTGATTGTCTCCCTAGATCCTTCCCTATCCTCCCCTCCCCTTTCTCTCCCCATCCCCCCCACATATCTAGGGTTGCCCTAGATTATGTGTTGCTACACCTTTGCTGGGTCTAATGCATGAGTTTGACAACCTTTCACCCAAGCCTGGGTTTAGCTCCAGCCTCCACAAATGAGGGAAAGCATTCGACCCTTAACCCTCCAGGTTTGGCTAACTTCACTCAGCATGATTTTTTCCGTTGCCATCCATTTACCTTCAAAGGCCGCAATATTGTTGTGTCTAATTACTGAGTAGAACTCCACTGTATATATAAACCACAGTTTTTGGAACCATTCACCCAGTGAGGGGCATAATTTTTTGAGGAGTCTCCACACTGCTTTCCAGAGGAGTTATACAGTCTACAGTTCCACCAACAGTGTGCTAGTGTTCTGATCTCTCCACAACCCCTCCAGCATCTGTTATTGTTTACATTCTTCATCTTTGCCAATCTGACTGGAGTAACGTGAAATCTTAATGCAGTTTTGATTTGCATTTCTCCGATTACTAGTGATTTAGAACACTTTCTCATGTATTCATTGGCTTACTCAATTTCCTCTAGTGAAGAAATCTACTTAGATCTCTGGCCCATTTTTTATTGGATTGTTTGTGTTCTGGTATTAAGTTTTTTGAGTACTTTGTAAATTTTGGATATTAGTCCCCTGCTGGAGGAATCACAAGCTATGATTATCTCCCATTTTGTAGGTTGTCTTGACAATTTTGACCAATTCCTTGGCTGAGCAAAAGCTTTTTAGTTTAATGGCATCCCACTCATTGATTTTTTTACTCTAATTCTTTTGCTTTGGGAGTCTTGTTGAGAAAGTCTTTGCCTACTTCCAAATGCTAGAGTGTTGGTCCTAATTTTTCTTCTAGCAGTTGTATGGTAGTTAGTTTAATTGATATTTCCTTGATCCATTTTGATTTTATTTTTATGCAAGGTGAGAGATAAGGATCTAATGTCAGCCTCCTGCGTTTGTCCAGAACTATTTGTTGAATAGGCTGTTATTCCTCCATGTTATATTTTGACGCTCTTTGTCAAATATCAGATGTTTAAAGATTTGTGGGTTTGTCTCAGAGTCTTCTATTCCATTGGTCTTCATTCCTATTTTGATACCAGTACCATGCTGTTTTTGTTTCTATAGCTCTATAATATAGTTTTATCTGGTATTGCAAATTCACCTGTTTCTTTCCTTTTCTTTTTTCTTTTCTTTTCTGGTAACATCTGCCTTGCTTTCAAATGACAAGTAAATTACAAGACAGAAGCAAAGCAATCCATTGTCTTCTAATATGATCAACCATTCTTTCAAAACTGACTAAAAGCAAACAAGTTCCTCTTTTGGAATTGCCTATGACTTCACTTATTATGAAATGAAAATAAATAAGCTGGCATGCATATACACTTTAAGTTACAAATTCTGACTAGAAATTTTTTTGTTCAAAATTATTAGATGTGCTTATGACTCCAAAAATAACACACCCTCCATGGAATTCTACTCAGCTATTTGAAAAAATTAAATCATGGCCTTTGATGGAAAATGGATGAAGATGGAGACAATCATGCTGACTGAAATCAGCTAAACCCTGAAACTCAAAGGCCAAATGTTTTCTCTCATGTGTGGAAGCTACAGCGCAATATAGGGAAGAGTGAAAGAACAGTAAGTTTAGACAACAGACTCATCAAACACGGATTACCAATCAAACTGGAGGCAACTTCACAGAGTAGGGTTAGGGGAAGGAGAGGGAGGGGGGAAGGGAAGGAGGGACAATGATCTGTGCATGTATGGAAGTATAGCAACAAGCCCCTTCAATATGTAAAACTATAAAGAAAAGTAAAATCTTATTTAAAAAAAAAA
>PVKS010040032.1:0-16874 GCA_004027875.1 Aplodontia rufa | reverse complement strand
GGTTTAATTCCTAGCTCCTTGATCCATTTTGATTTGATTCTTGTGCAAGGAGAAAGTTATGGATCTAATTTCAACTTTCTGCCCATGGCTATCCAGTTTCTCCAACACCATTTGTTGAAGAGGCTGTCTCCCCTCCATGTAATATTTTGTCCCCCTTTGTCAAAAATCAGATGTTTAAAGATTTGAGGGTTTGTTTCAGTGTCTTCTATTCTATTCCATTAGTCTTCTTTCCTAACTTGATACCAGAACCATGTTGTCTGTTACTACAGCTCTATAGTATAGTTTTAAATCTGGTATGGGAAAGCCGCCTATTTCATCTTTCTTGCTTAGTAGTGCTTTGGCAATTCTAGGTTTCTTATTGTTCCAAATGAATTTGAGAATTGCTTTTTCTATGTCTGTAAAGAGCAACATAGGTATCTTTATAGGGATAGCATTAAATCTATATAAAGCTTTTGGTAGAATGGCCATTTTTATTATATTAATTCTACCTAACCAAGAGCATGGGACATCTTTCCATCTTCTTAGGTCATCTTGGATTTCATTCTTCAATGACCGATAATTTTCATTGTAGAGATCTTTCTTTGATTTCCCTTGTAAGGTTAATTCCCAAATATTTTATTTTTTTTGATGATATTTTGAATGGGACTGATTTCCTGACTTCTTCATCAGTCCTATTATTGTTAGTGTATAGGAAAGATATTGATTTGTGTGTGTTGATCTTGTATCCTGCCAATTTGCTAAATCTGCTTATGAGTTCAAGCAGTTTATTGATGGAGTTTTTTGGATCTTCCAGATACAGGATCGTGTCATCAGCAAAAAGAGAGAGTTTGACTTCCTCTCCTCCTATTTTTATCCCTTTGATTTCTTTCTCTTGCCTAATTGCTCCAGTTAGGGTCTCAAGGAAAATATTGAATAAAAGTGGTGAGAGTGGACAGCCTTGTCTTGTTCTAGATTTTAGTGGAAATGCTTTCAGCTTTTCTCCATTCAGTATTATACTAGCTGAGATTTTAGCATATATTGCCTTTACATAGTTTCTTTGAACCCTATCTTCTCTAGAGTTTTGAACATAAAAGGGTGCTGGATTTTATCAAAGGCCTTTTCTGCATCCATTGAGGTGATCATATGGTTTTTGTCCTTGATTCTATTTAAGTGGTGAATTACGTTAATTGTTTTGTCTATGTTGAACCAGCCCTGCATTCCTGGGATGAATCCCACTTGATCATGATGGATTATCATCTTTATAAGTTTTTTAATGTGGTTTGCTAGTACTTTATTCAGGATTTTTGCATGCAAGTTCATCAGGGATATTGGTCTGTAATTTTCTTTTTCTGATGTATCCTTGTCAGGTTTTGGTATCAGAGTTATGGTTGCTTCATAAAAAAGAGGATGGGAGCATTCCCTCCTTTTCAATTTCTTGAAATAACTTAATAAGGAGAGGTGTTAGTTCCACCTCAAAAGTGTGGTAAAAAATCAGCGGGGAAGCCATCAGTTCCTGCGCTTTTCTTCTTTGGTAGACTTTTAATTGTGATATGGATTTCAGTGCCTGTGATTGGGCTATTTAGGAATTCAAAATTATCTTGAATCAATTTAGGGATGTTGTATGTGTCAAGAAATTTATCCATTTCCTCCAAATTATCAATTTTAGAGGAGTATAGGGTTTCAAAATATGATCTTATAATTTATTGGATTTCCATGGGGTCAGTGGTGATCACTCCCTCTTCATTGGAGATTTTATTGATTTGCTTCATTTCTCTCCTTCTTTGGTTAGATTCACTAGAGGTCTGTCTATCTTGTTTATTTTTTCAAAGTACCAGCTCTTTGTTTCATCAATTCTTTTTATTGTTTTTTTGTTCCCCATTTAATTGATTTCAGCTCTGATCTTGATTATTTCCTTCCTTCTGCTAGCTTTGGGGTTAGATTGTTCTTCCTTTTGAAGGGCTTTGAGATGAAGCATAAGCTTATTTATTTGGGATCTCTGTGCATTTTTAATGTGGGTACTTAGTGCTATAAATTTTCCCCTTAGGAAAGCTTTCGTGCTGTCCCAGAGGATTTGATATGTTCTATCTTTATTTTCATTCTCTTCCAAGAATTTTTGGATTACTTCTCTCATATCTTCTTGGATCCATTCTTCATTTAATAGAGTGTTATTTAATCTCCATGAATATGTGTGCTTTCTGTTATGATTATTGCTGTTGATTGCTAGGGTCATAACGTTGTGGTCTGAAAGGACACATGGGATAATGTTTACTTTTTTATATTTGCTGAGATTATCTTTATGGACCAGAATATGATCTATTTTGGAAAAGGATCCATGTGCTATGGAGAAGAAGGTGTATTCTGCTAATTTGGGATGGAAAATTCTATATATGTCTATTAAGTCCATTTGACTTTTGGAGTTATTTAGATGGTGATTTCTTTATTGATTTCTTGTTCTGATGATTTGTCTAATGGTGACAACGGAGTGTTGAATTCTCTCAGTATTATGGTGTTGAGATCCACGAGTTGTTTAATGTCATGGAGTAATTTATTCACATAGTTGGGTACACTGTTGTTTGGAGAGTAAATATTAACTACGGTTATTTCATCCTGTTGAAGGGTTCCTTTTAGTACTAAGTAGTGGCCTTCTTCATCTCTTCTGATTGATTTATGTTTGAAATTTAATTTGTTGGATATTAGTATAGTGACACTGGCTTATTTTCTTGGGCCGTATGCATGGTAGATTTTTTTCCCAACCTTTCTGTGGATGTCATTGCCTGTGAGATGAGTTTCTGGTAAGCAGCATATGGTTGGATTTTGTTTTTTGATCCAATCTTCAAGTCTGTGTCTTTTGAGTGGTGCATTTAGACCATTCACATTCAGTGTTAGGATAGAAGTGTGTAATTGATTTGTAACCATTGTGTCTTATTTAGCTAGTTCTGTGGTTGCCTTAGTTGGTTATTGCTGGGTGATATTTTAACTGAATTTCTTCAGTTTGTGGATTTCGAGTATCAATTGCTTGTTCTTCTGTCTGGCGTGTTTCCTTGAGAATTGTTTGTAGGGCAGGTTTTCTGTTGATGAATTCTGCCAGTTTTGTTTTATCATGAAAAATTCTTATTTCTCCATCAAATTCGAAGCTGAGTTTTGCTGGTTATAGAATTCTAGGTTGCATGTTGTGGTCATTTAGATGTTGAAAGATATCATTCCAAGACCTTGCTTCCAGTGTCTGGGTTGAAAAGTCACAGACAATTCTTATTGGCTTGCCTCTGAATGTGATTTGGCGTTTTTCCCTTGCTGCTTTTAATATAGTTTCTTTGGTATCCCTGTTGTACATTTTGAATATGATATGTCTTGGTGAGTTTCTCTTTTGATTAGGCCTATTGGGTGTCCTGTAAGCTTCCTGGATGAGCATGTCTGATTCTATTTTTATGTGAGAAAAGTTTTCTTTCACAATCTCTTTGAGAATATTCCTCATACCATTGATACGTGTCTCAATTTCTTCCTGTATTCCAATTACTCTCAGATTGTTCCTTCTCATTTCATCCCAGACATTTTAAAAATTCTGATCATGATCTCTTAATTGTTTTTCCTTTTTGATGTCGGTGAGCTCTAACTTGATCAACCTGTCCTCATTGTCAGAGTTCTTTCCTCAATAGCAGAGGTTCTATTTTCTACTGAAGTTAGTCTATTATTAAATTCTTGCATGGACCCTCTCATGTCATTGACTGCAGATTTTAGGTCTGAAACTTCTTTTTTGAGGGAACCCCCTTTACTGTGAACTGTTTGTTACCCTTACAGTTTTCACTCACCTCATGTACTAGTAGGAAATTGTCTACATGTACAACCAAAGCTTACAATAAACAGTAGTAAATTAGTTATTTAGAACAGACTATAATAGACTTTTGAATTCAGCCTATAAAACTAGAGTTAGTGATAATCAATATTTTTGTTAACACTAGTATTTAACTATCACATATGTCTGACTTCAAGAGCAAGTAAGTGTTATTCAGATTAACAATCACAGCAGTAATTGTTACGCAGCCTTAATAGTGGGGGGTTGAAGAGAGTTAACTAATTGGGAGTCAGAGAGGGAAGGTAATATCAGTGAAATTTAGAGAGGAGATTATATAGATAAATTATGTACAGTGAGAAAGTGGAGGAGGTAAAGAATTTGCTGAAGAAAGAAAAAGAAATTGCTAAAAGGAAAAAATTTGAAAAGCAAAGAAAAATTTAAAAAATTTACTAAATTTAAAATGAAGGGAAAAAAAGTAGAAAAGAAAATACAGATCCAAAGGGAAGCTAGGATAGCTGTGGTCTGATATAGGAAAGGTAAAAGAGTTATTACTAAGATTTGGGTGATCATTTAAGGGAAGAAGTTATCCCTGTGAATTATGCTTGTCGGGCATAATATATTTCAAATACTATATGAGCTGATCAGAATCCTTCTACTCAAGAATAATGACAAGGATAGACAGGATGGGTAAGAGGGAATAAGAAAGATGATAAATGGGGAAAAAGAAAAAGAGAAAGAAACCTAAAAACAGGCTGTCAAAACAAGAAGAAATGTTCTTATTTTTCCTAAAAGAAGAAAGAAAAAAGAAAGAAAAATAAAATAAACAAAATAAAAAATAAAAAATGGAAGAGTAGGGGGGATAACCACCCCCAGAATTTAACAGGGCAGGGAAAAAAAAAAGCTAGTGATTTTATATATCGAAGAACCGGTAAACTTTTCCAGTTATCGCATTACTACACATCTAGAACAACCATGCAACAACACCAGCAAAAAATTTTTTTCTTAATAGTAAAAACTTGGAAGTACAGTCAGTAAGAGTGTCTCTGGTCCTTTTGCGAGGAGATCTTCACTATCTGTCTGGGTATGAAAAGCTGGATCTCTCAGTTGGGATTTTCTGGGGATCTGGAAGTCTGAAGCCTTATGTTTTCAATGCTCCATCTGCTGGTGGTTGCTGAAACTGACTCCTGTGACATTAGAGCTGGGGCAAGAAGATCCGCTGGCTTAACAGGGAATGTCCTTCTGTCTGTGATGGAAGTGTTTAGCCCTGATCAATGTTCCCCTTTACTCCACTACGCAAACCCCTTATTTGAAGAGGATTCAGGACCGGACCCAAGCCTTCTCCTCCCGATTCAGCCTGTGGTCTGTGGCTGGCTCCAGACACAGTTTTAAGAGCTTGCTTTGCAGACCTAAAGAGAGCTGGCCCCGATCAGGGAGTGTGGAATCCTCCAAGGGGTTTAAAGATAGATGCTTGGATCCCACGCCTTCGCAGCTCCCGCACCTGCTTCTCTGTGCTTGTCTGCAGGCAGCTTCCAGACACTGATCTCGCTGCCAGACAGAGAATAAGCACGGGAAGAGACTTTGCAAAAATGCTTTCTTTAAAGCACCATTGGTTTTCTGTGCCTGTGTTCATGGACTGTTAGTCTCCACCCCCAGTCCCAGGCAGAATGTAAGCAAGGGAAAGACCAGCATCCCAGCTGGAATGGGAGAAAAACAAAATTCCACTGGTTTCTCCCATGTCACTGCTTCTCAAAACCACTGAGCAAATTAGGACTGGGGTTTCAAGATGCTAATCCCCCAAACACACTTCAAAATACTGGAGAAGAGCTGGGGATTTCCAGTTCAGTTTCAGAGCCGCTGGGGAAACCCTTTCTCTTCAGATTGCCATCTTGGGGTCTCTTCCCATTTCATTTTTAAGGTTTCAAAACTTTTCCAAAATTGTTTCATTGAAAAGTCTGTGTACACTATTAGTGTGTGTATCCAAATTTTCCTCCATCCCAATGACTCTCAAATTTGGTCTCTTGATGTTATCCCAAATTTCTTGAATATTCTGTTCATCACCTCCTAACATTCTTTTGCTATGTTATACTTTATTTTCAAGATTATTTACATTATCTTTGAGACTGGAAAATCTGTCTTCTATGTGGTTTAATCTATTGGTGATAGTTTCCATTGAATTTTTAATTTAGTTTACTGATTCCTTTATTTTCAAGATTTCCGTTTGATTCTTTTCAGGATCTCCATCTCTTTGTTGAAATGGTCTTTCACTATCTGTATTTCCTTTCTGCATTTCTTCCTTACTTCATATTTTAGCTCATAGAACAATTTAAATATAAATTTTCTAAATTCCTTCTCTGACATTTCTTCCACTGTACTGTCATTGATGTCTGCTATTGAAGGATTATGGGTTGTATGGGCTGCTTGTTGACCTTGTTTTTTCATGTAGTTTGTGTGTCTACATATCTTTCATTATTGTTAAGTTTTATTCTTTCAAGTGCGGGCTTACATTGTGAGCTTCTTTTCCTTAAAGACTCTGGTTTGGATGGATTTCTGGATACTACTACTATAATTCAATGTGTGACTTCTGCTGACTCCAATAGCAGTCCCTCTTTAAGAGAAGCTATTGAAACCTATTTGTATAGTCTCTTTTAAGCCACCTCTCAACCTTGTGAGAACAAAAGTTGGTTACAATTGTTCTTTTCAGTTCCTCAAATTCAGTGAAATATCTGTAATAAAAATTACAGATTAAATGTTATTAGGTTAATTAGAAATATTTTAATTACTTTAAGTGGGTAACAGATGGGAGGAAATTTGGGTAAGTGGGAGAGATCAAGTGGAGGGCAGGTGGAAAGAGGGGGAATTAGGAGAATGAGAGAGGGAGAGGGCCTAAGATCAGTTCATTTCAACCAAGGTGAAAAGGAAAAAGGGGAGGCAAAGAGAGGGAGAATATGAATTTACCCCAAGGAAAATAGAAGTAAAGAGCATTAGGTGAGTGTGTTGCACCAATTAAAGCTGGTATCCTTTCCTTTTCTCTGGCAGGTTCCCCAGTTCTATATCTGATTCTGTTTTGTTTGGTACTAATGCTGGTTGCAGACCCAGACCTCTGGTCATGACTTTCTCTTCTGGTAGGGGTCGATAATTGGGTGAGTTCTCCCCTCGCTGGAGCAACTGTGGGCTTTGAGTCAGTCCAGTAGGTACACAGGTATTAGCAGTGGAAAGCTTGTGAATTCATACCCTAGTCAGAGTGAAGTTGGCCACTGTGTCCAATGTGTAAGTGGAGATTTGTGCAGCAGAGGGGCAGTCCAGGTGTCTACTGAGTGGGCCTTTGAGTCAGTTGGTACTTTCCTGGGTACTGAATGCCCTTAGCTGACTCTATCCATTAATTTGCAGAGCAGGTAGGGTTGGGGGAAGTGGGCTTCAGCAGTCCACCCTGTTAGTATTCTCTGTAAAAATTCTCATCAGCTTTAATTCCCAATAGAATTTTTGCTGTGAATCCTTGACATTTTCCTGGGAACTAATCACCATACTGAAGCTAGCCAGCTATGTCCCTTAGCTTGCTAAGCAGAATAGGGAGGCGAGGGAGGGGGTTTCAGCAATCCACTGCCCAACAGAAGTCTCTGTGGAAATTCTCTCCAGCCTGATTCCCCATAGGGTACTCTGTTCTGATCACCTTGGCTCATTCCCAGGACCTAAACACTGTGCCATAGCCAGCCAGCTCTGACCCTATGTTTGCAAAGCAGCCTGGGGAGCAGGAAATGGGGCTTCAACATTGTGCTGGCTGATAGTAGTCTCTGTGGAAATTCTCTCCATCTCAGATACCAATAAGGGTTCTTTTCTGAAAATTTTTATTAAGGTGTTGAGTTATTATACAACCACACTTGCATATAAAGTAACAATATGGTACACATTTGTTCTTAAAGCAGAATGACCACATTGCCCACACCCCAGTCTTTTTTTCTTTTATATTTCGCCTGTACAACAAATATAAATGTTTAGATTGTCCATTTTCCAGACTTAAATGGTTGCATAAATATTATTTGGATCTTCAGGGGGTAAAGAGTATGATACAATGTTGATTGTCTCCCTAGATCCCTCCATATAGGCCCTTCATCTCCCCTTCCCCACTTCATCCCCCTCCAATCTATGATTCTCCTACATTGTGTGTTGCCAAGCCTTTACTGGGTTTAAAACATGAGTTTGACAATGTTTTCCCAAAGCCTGAGTTTTGCTGTAGCCTCCACAAATGAGAGAAACCATTTGACTCTTGAGTTTCTGGGTTTCACTAACTTCACTTCAACATGATTTCTTCCTTTGCCATCTATTTGCCTTCAAAGGCTGCTATATTATTTCTAATTGCTGAGTAGAATTCCATTATTTGTGTGTATGTGTGTGTGTGTGTGTGTGTGAGAGAGAGAGAGAGAGAGAGAGAGAGAGAGAAAGAGGGAGGGAGAGTGTGTTTGTGGGTGGGTGTGTGTGTCTATGTATGTGTGTGTCACAATTTTTGGATCCATTCATCCAGCGAGGTCTGTCTGCATTGATTCCATAGTTTAGCTATTGTAAAATGACCTGCTATGAATGTAGATTTTTCTTGTGTCACTATAACTTGTTGGTTCTAGTTCCTCTGGGAAAATATCTAGAAGAGGGATAGTTAGATCATACAGTGGATCCGTCTTTAATTTTTTGAGCAGTCTCCACACTGTTTTCCAGAGTGGCTGTACCAATTTGCAATTCCAACAACAGTGTGCTAGTGTTCCTGACTTCCTGCAACCTCTCAAACATCTGTTATTGTTTATAATATTCATCTTTACCATCTGAATGGAATGAGGTGGTATCTTAATGCAGTTTTGATTTGCATTTCTCTGATTACTAATGATTTAGAACACTTTCTTATGTATTCATTGGCTTGCTCAATTTCTTCTGTTGAGAAGTTCCTGTTTAGCTCTCTGCCCATTTATTGATTGGATTATTGTGTTTTTGGTATTAAGTTTTTTGAGTTCTTTGTAAATTTGGGATATTAGTCACCTGTTGGAGGAATAGCAGACCATGATTCTCTCCCATTCTATAGGTTGTCTCTTGACAATTTTGACCAACTCCCGAGAAAAAGCTTTTTAGTTTAATTGCATCCCTCTCATTGATACCTGACTTTAATTCTTTCACTTTGGGAGGCTTGTTGAGAAAGTTTTTGCCTACTCTCAAGTACTGCAGTGTTGGTCCTAATTTTTCCTCCAGCAGTTGTATGGTAGCTGGTTTAATTCCTAGTTCTTTGATCCATTTTGATTTGATTTTTCTGCAAGGTAAGTGATAAGGATTGAATTTCAACTTCTTGCAAATACCTGTCCAGTTTGTCTAGCATCATTTGTTGAATAGAGTGTCATTCCTCCATGTTGTATTTTCACCCCGTTTGTTAAAGATCAGATGTTTAAGATTTATTGGTTGGTCTCAGAGTCTTCTATTCTATTCCATTGGTCTTCATTCCTTTTTTGTTACCAGTACCATGCTGTTTTTGTTACTACAGCTCTATAGTATAGTTTTAGATCTGGTATTGTGAATCCACCTGTTTCAATTTCCTTGCTGAGTATTGCTTTCGCTCTTCTGGGTATCTCATTCCAAATGAATTTGAGAAATGTTTTTTCAATATTTGTGAAGAACGACTTTGGTATCTTGGTGAGGATTGCATTGAATCTATACATTGCTTTTGACAGAATGGCCATTTTCATTAATTCTGCCTAACCAAGAGTATGGAACTTCTTTATATCTTTTCAGGGATCCTTCAAATTCTTTCTTCAATGTTTGATATAGAATAGTTTGCTTTACCAATATATAGTGGCATTCTTTGTCTTTTCTGATTGATTTTTACTTGATATCTGCTTTGTCAGCTATTAGAATAGCTCCTCTGGCTTGTTTTTGGAGTTCATTTGCATGAAAAAAAAATTTAAAGGCATGGATAGTGAAAGAGAGAGAGAGAGGGAGAGGGAGAGACACAGAGAGAAAGCAAGAGAAAGAGAGTAAAGCAATCTTTATTCAGTTTTTCATATGACTTTCACTCCTGGGACACTTTGTTGTGTATGTGGTGCTGGGTTTGAACTCACATCCTCGCATATGCCAGGCAAGCTCCTTAACCACTGAGCCACTGCTCCAACCCCTGCATAGAAGTTTTTGACCTTCAACCTGCGCATATCATTGCCTAAGAGATGAGTCTCTTGCAAGGAACATATAATTAGATTTTATTTTTTGATCCATTCAATTAATCTAAGTTTTTTAATTGGGGAGTCGAGACCTTGTACATTCAGTGTTAGTATGGATATGTATTTATAGTTTCCTGCCATTTTGATTTGTTTGCTGTATTTAATTCTGTCTTGGTTTTCATATGCTTGGTTGCCCTTCTAGTTATAGTCAACTATTTGGGGGCTTTTGCATTGTTTTTAAGTTCTTCTATGTGACATATATCTTTGAGTATTTTCTATAGTGCTAACTTGGAGGTCATGAATTCTTTTACTTTGACCTCATCATGGATCATTTTTATTTCACCATCAATTTTAAAAGAGAGCTTTACTGGATATGGCAATATTGGCTGATAACTGTTGTGTTTTAGAGCCTGAAGTTTCTTATTCTGGGCCCTGTTAGAGTTTAAGTTCTCAGTTGAAAAGTTGGAGGTAAGTCTAAATGGTGACCTGGCATTTTTATCTTGCAAATTTTTCTGGTACTATCTCATTAAAAATATTCTTGATGCCTTTATCCTGTATCTCCTTGTTCTCTTCTATCCCAAATACTCTCCTGTTTGTTTTCTTGATGTCATCTCAGAGTTCTTGTATATTCTGATCAATGAGTACCGCTCCCCCTTATTGCATACTGAATATTCAAGTTCACATACCCTGTCTAAGGTCTGAAGTTCTGTCTTTGTTCCCTGAAGTTCTATTTTCTACATGACTTAATATGTTGGTGATACTTTCAAGTGAATTTTTCATTTGATTCATTTGCCTCTCATTTTCAGGAGTTCTGATTGGTTTCTTTTCATATCTGTATATTTTTATTAAAATGATCTTTAACATCCCATACTTGCTCTCTAGATCTTCTTGTAGCTCATTGAACAGGTCAAAACCTGGTTTTTATACACTTTGGAATTTAATCCACTCCTGTATCTGTGGGTTTCTTTGTTGGGGAATTGTACATTTGGGTAGGATTTGTTTGCCTGTTTCCTCATGTTTTCAGAGGTCTTGGACTTGTGCATCTGTGGAGGTGGATTCCTCTTTGTCTTTTATGTATATACCCTTTGGTATGTAGTCCTTTTATATTCTTAGGATTTTTCTGTTTTTGCTGCATAAGTATATATCCAGGAGTGGAATCTAATGACACTCTATAGTTGTTTCTACTTGGGGCCTGGTCACTGATTTGGCATTTTGTCTCCTTTAATGTATGTGTTAAAGTATTATTGTTGGAACTTTAGTGGGTGTACTCTAGTTTGTGTATGGAGTGAAGTTTCATGTCACTTGGAGGAGTTGTAAGTGTAGCTTGCAATAGGATCTGTGCCCTGTGAATTTGTAGTGCTTTAACCTCTCCCTAGTCCATCTTAGAAAAGAGGGGAGCAAGAAATAGCAATATTGATAGCAATTAATATATGACCTTGAAATAAATGTCTGGTGCCTACTCTGACATCTGTAAAGACTAATCGCCAACTGAAGAGGAATGATGGAGTCAGCATTTAACATCAGCACCAACAATAAACAGCCATAAACTAGATCTGTCGTAAAGTAGCAGGTGATAACTACATCATCCACTGAGTTAATAACAAAAATGATACAAATGGTGGGAAGTAGGAATTATATAACCTAAATAGTTCTATCAGATAATGCAGTTACAGTTTCCTAAGTGAAAAGAAAATGAGGTAAGACGGCAAGCAAAAGTTTGAAATATTTAACAAGTAAATATTCCAGCACAGTAGCCTGGAAGCAGGAGAAAGGTAGCTGGTGACTGCTATAAAGGAGAACCTAAAAATAACTAAGTGTAATAATATAAATACAGGAAGAGAAAAACAAAAGAATTTGGACTTTAGAGGGGAAAGAAACTGAAGGAATAATAAGAGAAATAAAAGCAAAGACATGAATGAACAAACAATCAAACAAAAAACCCACATAAAAGAAGACTAAATAGCAAATGGGTAAGGGAAAGGCAATTAAAATGAACAAAAATTTCTATGAACATTTATGTATACACACACATGCAAATACAGAATGGGAAAAATAAAAATAAATACATGAAATATAATCAAAATAAAGGAAAAATTCTTTTTTTAAAGAGAGAAGGACAGTGAGAGAGAGAGAGAGAGAGAGAGAGATACAGAGACAGAGGAGAATCAATTTTTATTTAGTTTTTCACATGGCTTTCATTGCTCTGACACTTAGTTGTGTATGTGGGTGCTGGGGTTTGAATCCGTGTACTTGCGCATGCCAGGCAAGCACTGTAACCACTGAGCCTGCGCTCTAGCCCCAGGAAAAATTCTTAATAGTACATGAAGAGCTTGTTTCCACTGAGGTCGTCAAAATTGTTGGCAAGGTTAAGTGTTCATCGCTTCTGCTCTTGTGCCATTGTTTGCATTTCTATCTGTGATGTATACCTTTTGGATCAAGGGCTGGGGTTGTTAAATCTGACTACTTTTGTGATTCTTACCAAGCTGTGGGAAATTGTGTCCCGGAGCCAAAGCTGGCTATAGGAGCTCTCATCTTCCTAACTCACAGGTATAGGATAGGAGTACTGTCTAGATAGACTAGGTTGAATATACTCCCAAAGTGCAGGCAGATGTAGAGTTCTATATTGAAAGTTCCCATGGATGGGGTTTAGTTCTTGCTGTCCTTTGACACTTTTTTGGAAAGTAATTGAAATTAGATCCATGCCATTAGATCAGATGTCAATCTCTGCTGGTTGTTTGGGTCTCAGGGACCTTCCAAGAATTCTACTCCAAGAGTGGGGGTGGGGTGCGGTCTAACCTTGGGCAGGTCTCACATATTCCACTGTCATAGTTGTGATACCCAGGATCAGACATGCAGTGGAAATGTACCTATCTGACCAGTTTATGATCTCTTCCCAGATGCTAACATGGTTTACCAATAATAAAGGGAACTTGAACCTCTCCCCATCTTGGATAATCCTAGACACAATCCTCTTTGCACCTGTAACAGTTGTGCAGATCTAGGCACACTGTAGACCAGGCCACAGGTGAATAGTGGGTCAAGTTGTCAATGCCCTTTATGAGCAGCCAAGCTCCTGTTCTAAGTTGCTGTGTGGTCTCTGGCAGATGATTCCCACTGTGACTCTCCACTGGTCTCCTGCTGAGTGATTCTGATGACTTTTCTTTTTTTATTAGATGAATATGGAGTTACAATTGAGGGGGAAACATTATCAAACAATCAAGAACAAATGTATATATACATAGTTATCCAAGGCTAATGCCATGTCATGGATGCCCACCCTTGGGTTCCCCATGTTTCTATGTTTCCCCCAGGAGAATCCCTGTGTTAAATGGATATCTTGTGGAGGTCAGAGATCTCCTTCTGAGAAGAGTCCTCCATATTCCCAACCTTCAGTCTCCTAGATATCCTTCCTAATCCCTCCCCCCACCCTATTCCCCACCCTATGCCTCCAGTTATCCTAGGCAATCATCCCCCGTTTATGAAAAACTTCATACAATTTGAAGTTATTATGAGCTTAGCCATCTTATATACTGCTTCCACATGTATTCTAGCTTCCACAAATGAGAGAAAACCATTCGGTCCTTGAGTCTCTGAGATTGGGATACTTCACTTAGCATAATTCTTTCCATCTCCATCCATTTGATTTCAAAAGCCATAATATCATCTTCTCTAATGGCCGGTAGTATTCCATTGTGAATATGTACCAAAGTTTTTGTATCCATTTGTTAAGTGAGGGGCATCTGGGTTGGTTCCATAGTCTAGCAATACTAAATTGAGCTGCAATAAATATTGATAAAGCTACATCACTATAATATGCTGAATCTAACTCTTTTGGGAATATACCCAGGTATGGGATAGCTGGCTAATAAGGTGGTTCCAGTCCTAATTTTTTGAAGAGTCTCCACACTGCTTTCCAGAGTGGCTGTACCAATTTGCAGTCCCACCAGCAGTGTGACAGTGTTCCTCTTTTCCCACAGCCCCTCCGGCATCTGTCATTGTTCGTATTCTTCAATTTTGCCACTCTAACAGGAGTGAGGTGGAATCTCACTGAAGTTTTGCTTTGCATTTCTCTTATAGCTAACGATGGAGAGCACTTTCTCATATATTTACGGGCTTTCTGGACTTCCCCTGGTGAGAAGTTTCTTTTTAGATCTGTAGCCCATTTATTGATTTGATTATTTGTGAGTTTAGCTTTTTTAGTTCTTAGTATATTCTGAATATTAGCCCTCTGTCTGAGGTGTAGCAGGCAAAGGTTTTCTCCCACTCTGTTGAGTCTCTCTTGATGCTCTTGACTAATTCTTTAGCTGTGTAAAAGCTTTTTAGTTTAATTGCATCCCATTCATTTATTCTTGGCTCTACTGCTTGAGCCATGGGAGTTTTGTTAAGGAAGGCACCGCTGACTCCTATGTCTTGTAGTGTTGACCCTACTTCTTTTTCTAGTAAATTTAAAGTTTTTGGCTAAATTTCCAGATCTTTGACCCATTTTGATTTAATTTTTGTGCAGGGCAAAAGGTAAGGATCCAGCTTCAGGTGTCTACATATGGCTATCCAACACCAGTTGTTGAATACGCTATCTTCTTTCCACACTATGCTTTTGCCCCCTTTATCAAATATCAGATAGTTAAAGGTAAGGGGTTTGTCTCAGAATCTTCTATTCTATTCCATTGGTCTTCAGTTCTGTTTTGATACCAAATACCATGCTGTTTTTGGTACTATGGCCCTGTAATATAATTTCAGGTCAGGGATTGAGATACCCCCTACTTCTTCCTTCCTGCAGGGTAATGTTTTGGCTAATCTGAGTCTTCTGTTATTCCATATGAACTTTAGAATTGCTTTTTCTGTATCTGTGAAGAATGCCATTGGTATCTTGATGGAGACTACATTAAATCTGTATTGGGCTTTGGGTAAAATGGCCATTTTTATTACATTGATTTTACCTAACCATGAGCATGGAATGTTTTTCCATCTACTAAGGTCTTCTGCAATTTCTTTTTCTAGTGTTTGATAGTTTTCATTGTAGAGGTCCTTAATATCCTTTGTGAGGTTAATGTCCAAGTATTTCATTTTTTTGGAAGAGATGGTCAATGGGAGAGATTTCCTGATTTCTTCTTCTGCGGATTTGTTGCTGGAGTAAAGGAAAGCTAGTGATGTACTGGTGTTGCTCTTATAGCCAGCCACTTTGCTGAAATTGCCTATAAGCTCTAGAAGTTTTCTGGCCGAGCTTATTGTGTCTTCTATGTATAGAACCATGTCATCAGCAAATTGAGAACACTTAACTTCCTATTTTCCTATATGAATTCCTTTGATTTCCTCGTCTTGCCTGATAGCTCTGGCAAGGGTTCAAGGACTATATTGAACAAGAGTGGGGAAAGTGGACAACTTTGTCTTGTTCCTGAATTCAGTGGAAATGCTTTCAGTCTTTCTCCATTGAAGATAATGTAGGCTTTGGGTCTGTCATAAATGGATCTGACATAGTTAAAGTATCTTCCCTTGATCCCTATCTTTTCCAGAGTTTTGAGCATAAACTGGTGTTGAATTTTATCAAATGCCTTCTCTGAATCACTTGAGATGATTATATGATTTTTGTTTTTAATTCTGTTTATGTAGTGAATTACATTTATTGATTTGCATATGTTGAACCAGCCTTGTTTTCCTGGAATGAAGCCCTGGAATGATGTATTATCTTTTTAATGTGCTTTTGCATCCTATTAGCTAGAATTTTATTAAGGATTTTTGCATCAGGTTCATCAGGGAAATTAGTCTGTAGCTTTATTTTCTTGATGTGTCTTTGTTGGATTTTGGTATCAGCATAATATTTGCTTCATAAAAGGTGTTTGGGAATGTTCCCACTCTTTCAATTTCATGGAAGAGCTTGTAGAGGATCAGTGTTACTTCTTCTGTGAAGGCTTGATAGAATCCTGCCATATATCCATCTGTTCCTGGGCTTTTCTTTTTTGGTAGAGCTTTGAGTACAGTTTCGATTTCACTTTCTGTGATAGGTTGGGTTAGATTTTTAATATTCTCTTGTGTTAATGAGGGGAATGTCATATGTGTCCAAGAACCTGTCCATGTCCTCCAGATTATCAAATTTGGCAGAGTATAAATTTTCAAAATAGATTCTGATATTCTTCTGGATTTTGGATCAGTCTATGGTGATATCCCCATTTTCGTCTTTGATTTTGTTGATTTGCTTCATTTCATTCTTCCTTCTAGTGAAGTTGGCAAGGGGTCTGTCGATCTAGTTTATTTTTTCAAAGAACCAATTCTTTCTTTTGTTTATAGTTTGTATTTTTTTGTTGTTGTTGTTCTCAATTTTGTTGATTTCAGCTCTGATTTTGGTAATTTCCTGTCTTCTTTTAGCTTTGGGGTTGGATTGTTCCTCTTTTTGTAGGCATTTGAGTTGTAGCATAAGGTTATTTATCTGGGCTCTTTCTAGATTTTTGATGAATACACTCAGTGCTATAAATTTACCCTTTAAGAATGCTTTTGTACTGTCCCAGAGATTTTGGTATGTTGTTTTCTCATTCTTGTTCAATTCCAAGAACTTCTTGATTGCTGCTCTCATTGCCTCTTTTATCCATCCTTCTTTTAAGAGGGGATTATTCAATTTCCAAGTATTTGAGTAGCTTCTGTTGTTTCTCTTGTTGTTGATTACTAATATCATAGCATTATGATCTGACAGAATACATGGGATTATATTCACATTTTTGTATTTGTTAAGATTAAATACTCAAAAATGTCAGCTACAAAATCACCAACAGCCCAATTGATAAATGGGCCAAAGAGCTAAACAGAGACTTCTCACCAGAGGACATTGATCAAGCCAATGAATACATGAGAAAGTGCTCTAAATCATTAGTAATCAGAGAAATGCAAATGAAAACCACACTAAGATATCACCTTACACCAGTCAGAATGGCAAA
>PVKS010040031.1:0-16876 GCA_004027875.1 Aplodontia rufa | reverse complement strand
ATCTCTAAATTTGTATTTTCCTGTTGATTGAGGTACTGCATGAGGGCCTTAACATTTGTTATTTTATTCCATTATAAGAAAAATAATTTGAGACTAGTTTCATTAGTCTGATTTACACATTAGTGATTTGCAGTACTATAGTCCCAATAGTCAATGAAATCATACCCACCTATTTTATCACTAAAATGAATAGTTATATTCTTTGAGATTAGAAAATACACTGAAATAAGATATTTGACAAAAATTAGATTCCAAAAATCAAAGAAAGATGTGGAAAAATAGTGAAGCTAAATGGATTGTTGAAAAGCCCTGGACTGTCCCAGATTATTTATTGATGAGAGATTCACAGTCATAGATGCACAGTGAGAAAAAGAAGGCCTGGAATACAATGTCCCAAAATAATCCACAAATATTTTCTGCTGGTTCCACTGGGGAAAAAGAAGAATATAGAGGAAAGTTGAGTGAGATTAGCATCATTATGCAGGTTCGTTTTTGTTTCCCTCTGTTCCCTTTCCTTTTGTTCTGTGTCTTCATCCCTCATCTGAGAAGATGTATGTGTTAAATAAAATGTTGTGAATAGAAAATATATCAAGAATACTTAAAAACTGATTACCATTATGCAAAACATAGAATACCTAAAATCTCTGTATATTTTTTTTAAATTTATTGAGGAACTGTGTTGTTCTACAATCATAAATGCAATATGATATAACCCTAATCCTAATTTAGTATTCCCCCACATCACCCACACCCCAGTCTCTTAACAGATATAAATGTATGTATGTGTATATACATAGTTTGCACATTTTCAAGAATTAATTGATTGCATAAGTATTATTTGGCTTCTTGGGGAAGTAAAGAGTTAGTTACTTTTTGATCCCCCCCACAGATCTCTCCCTATCATTCCTCCCTCTCCCCTCCCTCCTTTTGCTTTCCTCCCCACTTCAGATGTATAGTACCCCTAGATTATGTGTTGCTTTGACATGTAATCTAGTACATTAGCTTGACCTTTCACTTAAGCCTCAGTCTTTCTCTATCCTCCACAAATGGGGGGAAACATTTTTATGTACATTGCAAATTGAACCTGACTTAATAGCATGATATTTAGAATCATTGTGTGAAACATTTCTCACCATGCCATTTTGTATATCAGAAAAACAATGGGCTTTTCTGTGTCTTTTTCTCCTTGCTCCCCTCAACACTAATATTTTTTATTTCATACTAATGTAATAATTATTTAATGAAAATAAACCTATGAAAAGTGCTAAAACAGAAGTTGATCTACCAAATATGTGACAAATATGTGGGAGATGAAATTGGGGTGAATACTGCCAAATTGGAAAGAAGAAAAATGTGTTTAGAATAAATATGTTTAAATTGTAAAAACTATGCTCAAAATGGAAATAGGAAAACTCGAGCATCCTCAGTGTACACAATAAAGAAAGCAAAATTGTCATTGAAGCAAATGTGAAAGCAAACATTAGAAGATGCCATTCGTATACCCTTTATTCAGTAGACTGGCATTATGTGTGTTATTTTTAAAGTACGCAATTATTCATAAGTATCAGTATGAAATTATTTTTAAAAATTTTCCCCAACTCTACTTTTCCTGGTGAACAAAGTTTACCTTTGAACTTTGGAATTTTGTGCTTTCAGTTTAAGCTTTTGAGACAAAGGGAGCAGTAATGTCTAAACCAGGAATCTGGCACTGCACTGCATACAACACCATAACACACACGTACACACAAACACACACATACCAAAAAAAAAAAACTAATGCAGATGCATGCTTTTGGCCGACTTTATTCTCAAATTCTGATATTACATTGCCTTTTAACGTATTTGTCAGGCTAAACAAAATATGGCAATAGCCTTTTTAAAAATTAGTCATATAAGGTTTTATGGGTCTCAGTTTTCCACCTTCTCATATTAAAGGAATTATTTAGGAAAGGTTATTTCCTGGAATTATGTTAATACAAGTAAATATTTTTTCTTTACAACCTTTGTTTGGATAACAACAATATCTTTTTTAAAAAGTACTGTAGAAATTAATTAACCACAAGTGACAACACTTAGATACGTAGATCTCTGACACCTTTCTCAACTACTTTAATCTGTGTTCATTTTATAGGCAAGTGAGCATTAACTTGTTTAAAATGTCTTCCTTCCCACCCATATACCTACACTGAAAATGCAATAAACAGTCTCTTTACTTCTACATTTTTATTTGCTGTTATCACTCATTGCCATCTCCTTCCTGCATGTTTAAGTGAAAGTGAAGATGCATTAACTTGTTCCTGAAGTAAACTGTAAATAACAATGTGAAAATTAATGCATTCCACATAATATGATGTATAACTCATAAATTTTTGGATTATTTTTGTACAGTTTTCTATTGAAATACGTAAAATGTGTTAAAAATAAAAACTAAATATTATATTTCTGTATAGTATGTTCTCTCTTTGATTAATTTTATAAAGTTTTTTCTGATCTGTTCAGAATCTCTTAAATCATCATGCTACTTAATGGTTTATTTTAATTTCTTAGCATTTCTGTTTATTCTGGATTAAATTTCTGGTAAAATGTGTTATTGGTATTACAATTTAGGCTGTGTGAAATTTTCTGGGATAAAAAATATTCTCAGGAGAGTATATTTTAGCAGGTAGAATATTTAGCAAATAGGAATGTGTTTTGAGTTTCACTGCAGATAATGTTAAATTACTTTGATTTTCATTTTAGATTGATTTTCATTTTCATTTTGATTTTCATTTTAGGTTGAGTCACTCTTCAAGAAAAATCTTTTGATAGACACTGACATCTGCTAAAAGATGGCACAATGCTCTTGTATTTGATACACCAAATGGATGAGATAACTTGAAAGTGTGTAAGTTACACTTGTAAAAATAACTGCCACAGTATTTACCTGTTTTCTGCCTTTCTTACTCCTTACCTTTACCCCAGTCTGTGGGGAAAATGCTTCTGCATGATACATTTATACTTCTTTGTCTTTCAATGCATTGTGAATTGAAAGTGCAGATCCATTAGACATTATGTAGAAAAACAGACACATGGGCACAAAGATACATATGCAGTTCTATTATACAGTTGTCTGTTGGTATCAATGTAAGAATGATTACAAGACCACTGTGGCTATGGAAATCTGCATATGCTCAAATTGTTTACATAAAATAGTGTAGTATTTGTGTGTAACCTGGATACATACTCCTATATATTTCAATCTTCACTAGATTAATAATAATGAGTAATTCAGTGTAAATTCTATGTAAATATTTGTTATAATGTACTTATTAAAGAATAATGATAAAGAAAAATGCCTGCACACACTCACCACAGATGTTATTAATTTTTTTTCAAATATTTTCTATCTATGGTGGGTGGGATACATGGATGTGGAACCCATTCATATGGAGGGCTGATAGCATGCACACGTACATACTACATATTATATACACATATGAGTATTTATATTTTGTGTATAAATGTATGCATGCATTTATGCATGTGCATATCTTAATAAATTTCAAAGGGTATTGCTGCAAATGGAAGGCAATGAATATTATTAAATACACAAGTTATAGTACAGCTCAAAATTTGTTTTCGGAAAATCTTGAGAAAGTTCATGATAGAACTTATCCATAAGTAACTGATAATGTTTCCTTAAAGGAGAATTCATGACATATATTGAAAGCATACTAATTGTGAAACTAGAATATTTACATGTATTCTTTTTATTTTTACAAATATAGGACAGGAAGTAAAACTAAGGGTTGAGAAATTATCTAACTTTCTCAAGTGGAAAAATTGTGGAGTATAAAAGGGACTGAATATTATTTAAGATAAATAAGGCTAATTGCCAAAACAAAAAAAGCCTTATAACTCAGCGAGTTACTATAATCAAGTGTTATTTTTCTGATTGTAGTTCAGGAGTCCTACCTACTTCCCCAAGTTACACCACCCGTTACACTTCATTCCCAAACTGTCATAGGATAGCAGAAATAATAGAGACCCACCAGCTCTAAATAGTGTAAATCTTGAAATAAGTTATAAAAACTATACAGTCCCTCAGATAGAACAACTCACATGATCCAAACTATGAGGAAGGCTATGAAATTTAAAGAAGGACATGGAATAACTACATGAATTGTCTCTTTTAGAAAAGGCTTCATGAAGTAGATAATTTGCCAAGATTAAAATAATTTGAGCTGTATTTTAGCATGAAAGTATCCAAAAGGAAAATATTAAAGGTCTTCAGGGCCAATCATCAGTTTTACATATCTCATTGAGCTTTTCAGCAAGGGCAAAATGCCCAGTGATTTCAAATTCATATACTATATGAATTGTTTCAGAGGCAGATATGCTTGGTTCAAAAACCTGTCCTTTAACATTTTACAGATGTCATTTGCACTTCCTTGCATATAAATATTATATCATTGTAGCAGAATAATCAAGAGAAAGTAATGGAGCACAAAATGGTGGAAGACAAGCAAGTCACTCCCAAGCATTCTCCTTGACCTGAAAGGTAGAAATGCTAGGAAAGCTACCTTCCTGCAATATGTGTGTATTGGAGAAGGTTTGCTGAACACAGAGCAGGTTAGTTGGAGATCAGTGACTCAGGGAGTTGGGTGTAGCAAGTGGAACAGAAGAAATAAATAATACACAGCCAGTTGCCAGGGACCACCCATGCTCCTCAATCAATACAGCAACAGGGGAGATGCCGATTGACCCTGTCTGATCCCTTCGGTCACCCAGAAAACAACTGCACCTAGAAAAGCCATCTTGGACTGAAAGCATGTCCTCTCAGCATCTTGGCTGGGAGGCAGTCAGAATGTAGTGATTTCAGACAAGTTGGCAGGAAAAAAGAGCTCAGAATCTAAGGCAGATATCCCCACAATCCTGTCAGAATATTACACTGTGCTGTGAATGGGCAGAGTGCAAGCAGGAGCTGTGCTCTGTGCTTAAACTGAGACAATTCCATGGCATCTCTACTCTGGAGGAGAGAACATTGTTGCCCATTACAGCCCTAAGCTGCAGGGAATGCAGCAGTTTTTAGCAAATGGGAAAGGTGGGTAGAACTTTGTATCAGACCCTGATTCCCATCTACAGGATCCCCCTAGGACCCCAACAAAATCAGCCTGAATGCAGAGGAGACCCCGGAGCCAGTGTAGCCTGCAGGAGCCTTAAAACAGAGGTAATTGGATCAGAGAGAGAAGAGTTGCCTGAGGGCAAACCTTCCCCTACCCCTACCAAGTAGCAAGCCACAAGATTATGGGACAATATTCCAAGATAATTGGTCAGATTTTTACTAGTGATCAACAGGGACACTTCAAAGTCCATACATGAGAGATTGATTTTTGTTTTTCTATGTGTGTATGTTTGTTTGTAGTAAGTGTTGCTGTGGATCTGTTTCTTCTTGCTACTTACTCACTTCTTACCTTTCCCTTGCAGATTTGCTTGAATGTAAATATTAGCACTCACCACACTACCTGAGGCCAGTGTTTCAAAGGCCACTAGTAGTCCACTTTTCTGTTACCCACATCTTTGCTATTCTCCAGTAGTAGCCAAACTCTATTCTTCTAATGCTCATCCCTCCCCCAACATCATTCCCCCAGTCTCTCCGTCATTCTCTTTTTTCTTAATTAAAAAAAAAATTGGGTTTTTTTGTGATTTTGATTTTTTATTTTTGGTAATCAGAGTATTCGTATAATTAATCTATACTTCCTTTTCTCTGGCTTCATAATCAAAGAATGTTTACCTACCTATCTCAGTTCTTTACTCACTAATGTTTGTAAGCTTAACATCAATTTGCTACATCTGAAGATAATTGCTAATTACATCTTTCCTTCCAAAGGTGATAACTAACACTGAATCAACAACAAAAGGAACAAATTAACCAATTAACACAGTGAATTGAATGCTTAAATGACCATATTGTCCATTCATACATATCAAGGGCCTTAATGGAAACCCAATATAAATGTCAAATTTGATAATGCTTGGTTGGTTTTAATCCAGTTATAACATAGTGGTTATAATTGTTAATGCTGTTTATTGTATCTATGTTCAATGTTGTTTATTGTACCTATTGGCTACTTATAGTATCTCTTTTGCCTTATCTTGTGAGGTATTATAAATTGCAAAAGTCAATAATTAACGATAAACAGGGGAGCCTGCTGTTCATTTCAACTTCCCAAATTGCACCCAGCCCAAGTTACCAAGGAAACAAAAATCCCACAGCTCATCAACATCCCCAAAGTAAAATAACCAAAGAGGGTTCACAGATGCCACTCCTTGGCCACAAAAATGAAGAAAAGGGGGATCAATTCTCCTCCTCAAACCTACAACCCCCCATTCAAGGGTGCCATGGATGGGTTCCTGGATGAAAACTTAGGGAAAAAGTATTAAAAATCTGATTATTAAAACAAAGAATTAAAAGAAGACTTTAGGAACTATGACAGCAATTTCAGGAGATGAGCAAACACTTTGATCAAGAACTACAAATTCTGAAATAGCAGAACTCTAAGAATTGAAAAATATAGCCAACCAAATTAAAAGCTCAATGGAAAATATTTATATCAGACTAAACTCAGTAAAAGCAGAACTTTAGCTCTCAAAAATGAACATCAGATAATGAAGACAGGCTGAGTAATCTTGAATGCAAGGAAGATAAACATGAAAAAAAACTTACTGAGCATGATCAGAACTTCTAAGAAGTATGGGATGAGATCAAAAGAAATAAGATGAGAGTGATTGGGATAGGGGAGAACATAGAACAACAAATGAATGGCATAAAGAACCTTCTCAATGAGATATACAAAGAAATTTCCCCTGTACCAGAATTGATCCAGAAATTCAAATTCAGAACACCAATAGGACACCAAAGAGATGAAATGAGAAACTCACTGAGACACATCATAAACAAAATGAATAACAGAGAAATGAGGGAAATAATTTTTAAAAGCAGTAAAATTAAAACACCAAATCACATTAAGAAGCAGACCAACAAGGATTACTGTGTATTTTTCAGCTCAGACAATAAAGGCTAGGAGAGCATGGAATGATATTTTTCATAGCCCACTAGTAGAAATGCAGCTTTAAATGCAGCTTTAAATGTGTTGAAGAAGCAACATACTTCCATGATGAGAACAAACTAGCAATGTAGATGAATACAAAACCAGCTCTACAGAGAATATTCAAAGACAAACTTCAAACAGAGGAACAAACTAACAACTCCCAAAGCCCATAAACATAGGAAAGTCAACAAAGACATAACTCACTAAAAGATATCCAAAATGGCACAAAATACAGCAAAGGTTACAATGTCAGGGATCACAAATCACAAATTTACTCTAACACTGAGCGTGAATGGACTCAATGTCCCAAGCAAAAGACATTATCAGACTGGATCATAAAGGAAAATCCAACAATATACTGCTTACAGAAGATACACCTTACAGCCAAAAACAGGCACAGATTGATGGTGAAAAGTTGGCAAACACACTATCAGACCTAAAACCCCAGAAAGCAAACCAGTGTTGTGATGTTTATTATTGACAAAATTAATATTGACCAAAAATTAGTGAGAAGGGATAAAAAATTTCACTACATCATTATGAAATGAATGAGGAACACTACATCAAGAAGATATAACAATAGTTAACATCTTTGCCTCCAATTACAACCCTTACTAATATGTGAAAAAACTACTCAATGACATTAAACCACTACTTATCAACTTCACCAAAATAACACTGGGGGATTTTAATACACCAATATCAACAATAAACCCATCACCAAAGCAAAAAATCAATAAATGTATCTCTAACCTAAGCAATTCTATCAATCAATGGGAATTATCAGACAATTACAGAATACTCTATTCCCAATGGGCTGAGTTTACCTTCTCAGTGGTACATAAATCTATCTCCAAAATAGATCATATCCTAGTCCACAAAGGCAATGTTAGCAAATACAAAAAGCTGATATAATCCCATGTATCCTGCCAGACCACAATAGTATGATCTTAGCAATTAACCACAAGAAAAACAACAGAAAATATATAAATACTTTGAGACTTAATAACACCCTCTTGCATGAAAAACAGATCAAAGATGAAATGAGAACAGAAACCAAGGAACTCTTGGGATGGAAAGAGAAATATGACATAGCATCAAATTATCTGGGACTGTATGAAAGTATTCTTAAGAGGTAAATATACAGCAATGAGTGCCTTCATCAAAAATCAAGAGAGATTACAAATAAATAAACTTATGCTCTAACTCATTCCCTACAAAAGGAGAAACAATCAAATCCCAAATCCAACAGAAGGCAGGAAATAACCAAGATCAGAGATGAAATCAATGAAAATAAGAAAAAATACAATCAACAACACAAAGAGATTTTTCTTTGAAAAAAAAATAAAATTTAAAGACCCCTCGCCAATCTCACCAAAAGGACAAATGAAGTGCAGTAAATTAACATAATCAAAGATGAAAATGGACAGATCAGAGCAAACTCAACCGAAATCAAGAGGATTATCAGAGCTTATTTTGAAAAACCATACTCTTCCAAGTTTAATAATTTGGAAGACATGGATCAACATCTAGACACATAGGAAATTCACAAATAAACTCAGGAGGACATTTAAAATCTAAACAAATCGATCTTAGGTAGCGAAATTCAAACAGCAATCAAAGCCCTTCGAAAAAAGAAAAGCCCAGGACTGGATGGATTCTTAGAACTGTTGAACCAAATCTTTACAGAAGAATTAACACCTCTCCTTTTTAAGGTATTCCATGAAATACATTTTATTAGGCAAAGATAAGACTGATACGAAACCCCAACAAAGACATATCAGGAAAAGAAAACTACAGACCAATATCCCTGATGAACACAGACCCAAAAATCCTTAATAAAATTCTTTCAAAATTCATCTAAAAACACACTAAAAAGATAAAACATCATGATCAAGTGAGCTTCATTCCAGGAATGCAGGGCTGGTTCAACATATGCAAATCAATATATATATGTTTCACCACTTAAAAAGAATTAAAGACCAAAACCACATGATCACCTTAATTGATGCAGAAAAGACATTTGATAAACTTTAACATGCATATATATACTCAATACTCAGGTGAAGAAAGAGATCAAATGAAAATAACTTTAATTTTGTAAGAGCCATATATCACAAACACATAGCCAACATTATACTTAAGGTAGAAAGCCTGAAACCATTCTCACTAAATTCAGGAACAACACGAGGCTGTCCACTCTCACCACACCTATCCCATAAAGTTCTCAAAATCCTAGTCAGAGCTATCAGACAAGAGAAGGAAATCAAAGGAATTCGAGTAGGAAAAGAGAAAGTCAGGCTCTATTTGCTGAACACATGATCATATAACTAACAGACCAGAAAAGCACTATCAGAAGACTACAAGAGGTTATAAATGAATTTATCATAGTGGCTGGTTACAACATCAACAATCATAAATCATTAGCTTTTCCATACTCCAGCAGTGATTCTGCCAAAGAAGAAATCTGGAAAATTGTCCCATTCACAATAACCTCAAAAAAATAAAATATGTGGGGATTAATCTAACAAAGCATATAAAGGAACTGTACTATGAAAACTATGAAACATTAGAAAAAGAAATTCAAAAAGACCTGAGAACATGGAAAAACATTCCATGTTCTTCATTAGGCAAAATCAATATAATTAAAATGGTCATTCTGCCAAAAGCTCTGTAAAGATTCAATGCAATCTCCATCAAGATACCAATGACATTCTTCATGGATATAGAAAAAGCAATTCTCAAATTCATTTGGAAAAGCAAGAAACACAGAATAGCCAAAATGTTACTATGAATGAAAGATGAAACAGGATGTGTCACAATACCAGACCTGAAATTATACTATAAGGCCATAGTAACAAAAATAGTGTGGTATTGATATTAAAACTGACATGCAGATCAATGGAACAGAATAGAAGATACTGAGAAAAATGCACAAGATTTTAACTATCTGATATTTGACAAAGGAGGCAAAAATATACTGTGGAGGAAAGATAACTTGTTCAACAAATGATGCAGTACAAACTGAACAGCCATATGCAGACAACTGAAATTAGACAACTCTCACCCTGCTCAAAAATTAAACTGAAATGGATTAAAGAATTATGAACTAAACTGGTAAGTATACAGTTGCTAAAGGAATAAACAGAATCAACAATCCACCACATCCATGTAAGCACCAGCTTTGTTAAAAGGCTCCAATAGCGCAAGGACTAAAGTCAAGAATCAATGAGTGGGATACAATTAAGCTGAAAATCTCTTGCATAGCTAAAGAGTTAGTCAAAAGTGCAAGAGAAAACCTGCAGAATGGGAGAAAACCATTGCCTACAATGCCTCTGACAGGGGACTAATTTCCAGAATATCCAAACTGAGAAAACTGAACACCAAAAAAGCAAATAATCCAATCAAAAATATACTACAGAACTAAACAGAAACTTCTCAACAGAGACAATTCAAAAAGCCAATAAATATATGAGAAAATGTGCTACATCACTAGAATTCAGAGAAATGCAAATTAAAACTTCACTGAGATTCAACCTCATGGCAGTCAAAGTGGCAAAAAAAGAGTATGAATAGTTACACATGCTGGAGGTGTTGTGGTGAGAAAAGAACACTAGAACACTGTTTGTGGGGCTGAAACATTGTACAACAACTCTGGAATACAATGTGGAGACTTGTTGGACAACTAAGCATGGGACCACCTTATGAAACAACTATCCCACTCCTGGGTATTTTTCCAAAAGAGGTAAAATCAGCATACTACAGAGACACATCTACATCAGTGTTTCTAGTAGCTCAATTTATAATAGTTAAACATTGGAACCAACCAAGATACCCCTCACTGGATGAATGGATTAAAAACCTGTGGTATATGTGTACAATGAAGTTCTTGTCTGCTACTAGAGATAATGATATCATGGCATTTGGAGCAAATGGATGGAAATGGAAAAGCATATGCTGAGTGAAATATAACAAACAGAGAATTAAGGGCTGAATATTTACTCTCATATGTGGAAGCTAGAGTAAATCCTAAAACAGTATGAAAGTTAGCCAATTTTAAGTATTAAACTCACCATAGTTGAAATTTCACATAAGCTAGGGGATCTATAATTATGAAGGTGGGGGGAGAAGAAAGGGAGGCATGGAGGGAAGCAAGGGATAAGGGGGATTATAAATACAGCTGAGAACACTCACCTCCCACGAGAAGCCTAAATGTACAAAGGGAGGCAGAAAAACTGAGAAATTTGAAAAATTAATATACACATGTATGCTTGTTTCCAAGTACAGCATGGGGGTATTACAGAGGAGACATGAGATCAGGAAATGGATGAAGTGGGGTATATCTTGGTCTAGGATTGACCTTAAATTACTATGTTAGTATCCATGTATACATAAATTTATAATAATGATTCTGTCTAATATGTAAGACTATGTAAAAAACCATATTTTAAATGGTACAGGTGCAAAACCCCTGATGGAAAGTCACAAGTATAATATTTTTCCCACTTATTGTCACATCCAACTTTGCTCAGGTGAAAATTATCAAAATTTAAATAAAATGGAAAATCCTTACAATAGAAAGAGAAAATAATGAAGAGCATTATATTAAATATATTCAAAGTCTCATTTTAAACTGTCATCTTTCTTGTAGTGGTTACCTGCAAGGTAACTATGAACAACTATTTTCTATGCAAACAAAATTAGAAGGTAGAGAGCAAGATGGTGGACTGAAGGAGTGACTGCTTTGTGTTCAGCTACGTGAATGGAGGAAAAAAATATAGGACAGCTTCACCAATCTGAGTTGTGTTTCAGGGAAAATCACAAATGGAGCTCAGCGCTTCTTAAGGGAGACTTTTGGAAGAGCGTAGATTTGGATAAGCTTAGGGAAAAGAGGGATTTTATACATTAAAGCCAGGGGGTTGCACAGCTGGCAGTGGGGACTGCCCAGCAGGACTGCCCAGCATCCCAAATCAACAAGTGAGTGGGGATGGAGCTGATTCTTCAGCTGTGGAAGACCCAAGGCTGATGGGGAACCATGGATTTGGGTTAGAGATTCTCCTACTAACCCCCACTATGCAAGGGGAGAGCAGTACCTCTCAGCTGCCTGCATAAGGGGGAAACGGGACTTTTTTTTTTTTTAAACAGAGGGCTCAGTGGGAACCATTTTGGCTGGCAGGAGTGAGTCAACAGATCAGAACAAGCTACTCTGTAATTGTGACAGGAGCCAGCCACAGTTCAGAGATTGAACTGGGAAGAGGAGGCATGGGACAGGACCTGACCTCAACTAGCACGGAGGGATATGGGTTTGTGGAACGCAGTGGAGCCTCACTAAACTGATACATCCCCACACCCCACCCAGAAGGTTCATGTGACAAACCAAGGAGGGGCCGGAGCAGAAACAGCTCAGTCCCAGCACAAAAATCCTGGAGGGACCAGGAGTGCATACAGTAGAGGGAGCTCTGAAACCATCTCAATCTGTTACCTTCCTGGAAATCTCTACCCTGAAAACCCAGGATTTAGAGATCATCCAGTTCTAAACTTGAGATCACATAATCTCAGACAGAAAGACCCTGTTAACAAAACTTAGGTGGATACTTAACACCTGCCCCTATTGTGTAATGGAGAGGAGACCTCACAGATCAAAATTCCAAGTTTTCAAGTTTTCATTAAGAAAAATATTATTATATATATATATATAATATATATATTATATATATATATAATAAAAATTTTCTTAGTGAAATAGATATATATATACTTTTCTTTTTTCCTCCTTTCCAGTTTTTGACATGCTCTTATGATCTTGATGGTCAACTGGAGACGTTTTCATGAGCACACAAAAATAATTGCTGTTTTTTTATTTTTTGTTTGTAAGTTTGTTTCTAATGTTGTGTTTGTCTTTTTATCTTCTAGTTCCTTTTCTGTTCTGTTCTTTTTTTTTCTTCAGTGAATCCTTCACTTCTTCTATTTTCTCTCTGTTCACACTCAGATATTTCAACCTCCTCTCTTCCTCTTACTTTCCCCTCTCTCCCTGTTTTCTAATTAGTCTATACCATTCAATCCCCCATTATTAATTCTGTGTAACCATTATTGCCATGAATGTTAAACAATTTAATTACTGTATGCTTTGAAGCCTGACATAGGTGATAGTTAAATTCTATTGTTGCCAAATGTAATGACAACACTAACATTTGTTTCAGAGGCAGAATTTAAGTTTGGGTTATATGAATACCGATTATTGTATGCATTTATTATTTGAATTAATGAGCTCATACTAGCTAACGGGGAGCTGAAAAATCTCAAGGGTCATCACCAGAGCACATGTTAGGAATCAGACTTCTGAACTCAACTTCCTTGACGTTGCTTCAACTCAAGAAAGGGACAAGATAAAATTTCCAACCATACAACAAAAAAAAGACCCAAAGAGAAACAAATAGATAGAGAGCTCATGCCAAGAATTCACTTCAATTTAAGGAGTACAAGGAAGCCTGAGCAGACCCCCAACCCAAACTTGTGTGTGCCAAAGACTCAGGATACACCACATCAGGTACAATAGTCTCCTCCAAGGACTTCACACCCAAACACCACTCAGCTATAATGCACACCTACTAGGTACAGATTTATTGAGCCCATCCCATCACCAAGGAGCCCAGATCTCATAATAGCACATAACTCAGTCCATTTTGGCCTACCCCACAACTCTGGAAACCTAACATGCAGCTGAACACTCCTAGCATTTAGCTTCAACAATGCAGAGGGCTGCACATCAACCCCACCAGGTCCCAAGTGCAAATACTGGAACCTATATCCAAAAGGTGTAACAAAATAAGTCTCAAGGAAGAAATAGCATTCTGGAAGAAAGTGGTCACCAGAGTGGTGGTGTTAGACAAAATCCTTAATGTATAAGGAAGAATTACCCAAAGATCTAGCATTTACACAGGGAACCCCACTTCAAAAATCCAGAAGAGGGGCTGGAGCGGTGGCTCGGTGGTTATGGCGTTTGCCTGGCATGCGTGAGTATGCAAACCCCAGCACCCCAGCACCACCTACACAACCAAGTGTCCCAGGAAGGAAAGTTACATGAAAAACTAAATAAAAAATTGCTTCTCTCTTTCTCTCTCTCACTGTCCCCTCTTTCTTTAAAAAAAATCCAGAAGAAGGTCTTCAAAAATGAAGAATCACACTAGAAGAGGTTCACCTCAAATCCAGAATTCCCCTAGCAAGGAATCAATGGGCAGGGACCGGGAGGAAAATCTAGAACAAATTATCAATGATCTGATAATGAGAAGGAACAATGAACTAAAAGAAGAATTAAAGAAGGAAATAAGTGAGAAAACTCAAGAATTGAGAAGCTCCATCATCAAAGAAATAGACACACTCAAAAAGTAACATAGCTAAAATCTGCAGCTAATGACAGAATAACCATGGAAGAATTTAATAATGGACTAACTTCTGTAGGAAATAGAACCTCTGCTATTGAAGAAAGAACTTTTGACAATGAGGACAGGCTGAGCAAGCTCGAGAGAACAGATGGCAATAAAGAGAAAAACAATGAAATGAACATGATCAGATTTTTTAAAATGTCTGGGATGAACTAAGAAGAAACAATGTAGAGTAACTGGGATAAAAGAAGAAATTAAAACACAACTGAATTATATGAGGAGCATCCTCAAGGAAATTGTTAAAGAAAAAATTTCCCATATAAAAATAGAGTCAGACAGGCTCATACAGGAAACTTACATGATACCCAACAGGCCTAATCAATTGAGAAGCTCACCAAGACACATCATATTCAAAATGTACAACAGGGATATCAAGTAAGGAATATTAAAAGAATCAAGGGAGAAATGCAAAATAACATTTGGAGGCAAACCAATAAGAATTACCTCTGACTTTTCAGCCTAAACTCTAGAGGTAAGAAGGTCATGGAAATAAATCTTTTAACATATGAATGACCACAACATGCAGCCAAGAATACTATACTCAGCAAAACTCAGTTTCATACTTGAGGGGGAAATAAGAAATTTTCATGATAAGATCAAACTGGCAGCATTTGTGAACAAAAAAACTACCTTGAAAGAATCCTCAAAGATACACTCCAGATAGAAGAACAAGCAATCAATACCCAAAACCCACAAACAGAGGAAATTTAATAAAGGTACATTCTATCCAAACAAGGCAGCACAGAATAATACTCAATGACTATGAACCACATACACACTTCTATTATATCACTTAATATGAACAGTCTAAATGCACCACTCAAAAGACACAGATTAGCAGACTGGATCAACAAACAAAATCCAATAATATACTTCTTACAAAAGACCCACCTAACAGTCAATAACATCCACAAATTAAGGGTAAAAAATTCTACCATGCATATGGTCCAAGAAAGCAAGCCAGTGTCACAATACCTATATTCATCAAAGTGGATTACAAACATAAACAAATCAGAAGATTTAAAGAAGGCCACTACTTAATAGTAAAGGGAACCCTACAACAGGAAGATATAGCCATAGTAAGTATATACTTTCCAAATAACAGTGCTCCCAACTATGTAAATAAATTACTTCATAACATAAAACCACTTGAGGACCTCAGCACAATAATACTGGGGATCTTCAACACTACTCTGTCAACAAGTGACAGATAATAAAAATAAAAATTAATACAGAAATATCCATAAATCAAATGGACTTAATAGACATATATAGAATAATCCACCCAAACTCAGTGGAATATACCTTCTTCTCAGCAACACATGGATCCTTCTCCAAAACAGACCATATTCTGATTCACAAAAGAAATACCAGCAAATATATAAAAGTTGATATTATTCTGTGTATCCTATCAGACCATAACACCATTATCCTAGCAATCAACACCAAAAATTGTAAGAGAAAATATGCATATTCTTGGTGATTGAACAACACCCTATTAAATGAAGAATGGATCCAAAAAGACATGACAGCAGAAATCAAAAAATTCTTGAAAGAGAATGAGAATGAAGACACAACATATCAAAACCTCTGGCACAGCATGAAAGCATTCCTAAGGGGAAATTTTAAAGCCCTGAGAGCCAACATTAAAAATGAAGGGAGATCTCAATTAAATAAGCTAATGCTCCACCTCAAAGCCTGGCAAAAGGAAGAACAATCTAGGCCCAAAGTCAACAGAAGATAGAAAATAATCAAGATCAGAGATGAAATAAATGAAATTGAAATTAAAGAAAATGATAAAAATAATTGATGAAACAAGGAACTGGTACTTTGAAAAAATAAATAAAATTGATAGACCCCCTCACCAATCTCATTAAAAGAAGGAGGGAATTGAAGCAGATCAATAAATTCACTGAGGAAAAGGGAGCAATCATCACTAACCACAAACTCTAAGATCATTTTTCAAAAATTATGCTCCTCTAAATTAGATAATATGGAAGACTTGGACCAATTTCTAGACACATACAACATCCCTAAATTGTCACAGGTCTATATTGAATTCCTAAACAGCCCAATAACAGGCACTGAAATTCATACAGCAATTAAAAGCCTAGCAAAGAAGAAAATCCCAGGACCAGATGGTTTCCCCACTGAGTTTTACCACATTGTTGAAGAGGAGCTAACAACTCTCCTTATTAAGCTGTTCCAAGAAATTGGAAAGAAAGATGCTCTCCCAAAACACATTTTTTGTTTCTGATTTTTATTTTTATTTTTGAACAACCATACAAATTTTTAACAAAATAATATAAAATGTGTATAGTTTCTGGATACTAGATTTACCCC
>PVKS010040030.1:0-16881 GCA_004027875.1 Aplodontia rufa | reverse complement strand
TTTTTTTTTTTTTTTTTTAAGTGCCAGGGATTGAACCTAGGGACATCATGGTAGGCAGGCACTCTGCTACTGAACAGCACCCCAGCCCTTTAAACCTTCCGTTTCTATGCTTCTGGACTTTATTTTATATGTCTTGAGAGGAGTGTTATGTGTGTTCATACGTGAATACATATAATATTTTAGAAATATAATCAGATGAAACACTATTAAATAACCTAATTTTTCACTTAATACTATAACACCCATATTTTCCAAGTAAAACATAACCTGTATCAACATTTATAATGGTATTAGTTTAACTTAAAGCGGTACGGTGAATCAACCTATCCTGTTTTTTCATTTTTTGTATTGGGTATTAAACCCCAGGGGTTTAATGGTAAAACACCATTGAGCTTCATCCCCATTCCTTTTTATTTTTTATTTTGAGACAGGGTCTTGTTAAGTTGTTGAACTTGTGATCCTCCTGCCTCAGCCTCCTGAGTTGCTGGGATGACAGGAGTACACCACCATGCTTGGCCGCTTGATACACGTTTAGGTAGTTTAGAATTTCTCATCATACTAACATAGCAAGTGACGTAATGATGAAGGCATTTTTTGTGCCTTTGGGTGTGCTGGCTTTGTGGTGGTGTAACTGTCTTGTTTGACCTGCTTTACTCCCACACATCACTCACTTGTCAGAGTCGTCTTTGTTGCAAGCTGCTAATTGATCTTTCCTCTTGATTCCTAAGCCTTTTGTTTTTTTGTTTTTATTTTATTTTATTTTTTCTTTCTTTCTTTTTGTTTTAAAGAGAGAAGGACAGTGAGAGAGAGGGAGAGACAGAATCAATTTTTTATTATTGAGGGTTTTTTTTCTTATGGCTTTCATTGCTGTGACACTTAGTTGTGTACGTGGGTGCTGGGGTTTGAACCCGTATACTTGGGCATGCCAGGCAAGCGCCGTAACCTCTGCACCACTACTCCAGCCCCTTTTATTTATTTCTTTAAATTTTTTTAAGATAGTGTTAAAATTAGGAAGGAATCATTGTCATACAGTCAAGAACAAATGTATAATGACAGAGCAAGCTAAGGCTGATGCCATTCCATGGCTTCCTCCCTTGGGTTCCCTCCCCATGGTTCCATGTTTCCCCCTATTTAACCCCCATGTTAATTGGACTTCTCATGGAAGTTGAAGGTTCCCCACTGAGTTGATTCCCCTTTGTTTTAATTTAATTTTATTTATTTTTGTTGTTATTGTTTTGTTTTTAAGAGAGAATTTTACTTTTATTTATTTTTCTATCTGGCCTTTGTTTCTCAGACACTTAGTTGTGTATGCAGTGTTGGAGTTTGAACCTGTGTCCTCGTGCATGGCCAGGCAAGCACTCGGACCTCTGAGCCACTGCCCCAGCCCCGTGTATATGACTTGTTTTAACAGTCATTTACAGAGGAATCATTTGAGTAGGTTTGTCCTCTGCTAGGCTTTGAGCCTGTCTGATTGTTCCCTGTACACTAGGGCCTGGCGCATGGTAGGGGTACCATAACCCTTGGAGCGTATAAGTGACAGGTGGTTACAAACTCACCTCTACTCCAGAAACCTAAGGTTCTGTTCTTTGGTCCCGGGCAGCTAAAGACGTGATTAAAGAAATTGAAGACTTTGATGGCTTGGAGGCTCTGCGCTTGGAGGGCAACACAGTGGGTGTGGAAGCAGCCAAGGTCATTGCCAAGGCCTTAGAGAAGAAATCGGAGTTGAAGGTGAGATTTGCAGGGTGAGCAGGCCTGAGCTGGTTGAAAACAAGCTTCTGCTCATGCCACTGCAACCCCTGTGTCCAAGTCCTCCTAGGCCTCTGCCTTGGTGGCTAAACCCACACAGCTCCTTTCCTCTGGCCTGGTTGGGATCCCTCTTTCTGCAGTCAGCAGATCCTCAGATGGTATTAGGAGTACAGGAGGCTTATTGGGGTGACACCCATGAAAGAAAAACCAGAGAGTCTTCAGCTTTCAGTGTACATCTGGCGCCCTTGAGGGGAAGATGCAGTTAACCAGCAAGTGCCTTTGACTGTGAGATTGTTCTGAACATCCCACTGGATGGGAGCTCCAAAGTCTTATGATAGGCAGAAATGGCCAGGCCTCTGAGCTGCAGTGCTCCGGTCCACTAGGGAGATGCTACAGCCAGAAGCCACAGGGAACTGCTCTCCACTACTGGGGCAGGTTCTTTCTTGAAGGTTAAATCTAGGTGGTGCCAACACAAAGGGTAGTTCAGTGTTCCCACTGTGGGTTCCACTGAATACCAGTGTGTTGATGTGCACTGTGAGAAAAGTGGAGCTTTCGTGTTTGGAAGGTGGGGCATGTTGAGCCAGGTGCAGTGGTGCACACCTGTAATCTCAGCTACCTGGAAGGCTGAGATAGGAGACCAACCTCTGCAACTTAGTGATGCTCCGTCTCAAAATACAGAAGGGCTAGGGATATAGCTCAGTGGTAGAGTACCCCTGGGTTCAGTCCCTGGTACTGAGGAGAAAAAAAGTCAGGGTGGTTTCTCTATGTTCTCTTCCTCCCAGATCCCTAGGATATATTACTCTAAGTTTGAAGAGTCATGAGGGAGAGATACTTGTTTTCCAGACTGGAAATATGTCTCTTAGTGTGTATAGGGTGGGACTTGTGCTGGGTTCTTCTCCATTTGTCATTTCATCCTCACAACAACCCAGGCAAGAGACTGTGTTGTGTACATTTCGTTTTGTGGTTTATTTAACCTTTTTGCTTATGTGTCTTGTGATACTGGAGGTGTAACCCAGGATCTTGCACATGCTAGGCCAGGATTTTACCACCTCTTGTTACTTGTGAAACAGTTGAGGCTGGCCTCAAGCTTGCAATCTTCCGCTTCATCCTCCCAGGTGGCTTGGATCACAAGCTTGCGCCACCGCGACAAGCTGGGTAGACCCAGTTTATAAGTCAAGGGAACTGGGGCTCAGAGGGGCTAATGCAGTGTAGGACTGTGATGCTGTAAATTGTGGTATTCTGCCAGCCTGTGAACAGCAGCACTTTTAAAAGTTGCTTCCTTAGGAAGGTCACAGTCAACCAAGCCAGTGATGCTTCTGCTCTTCTGCCCTCAGCCTGTGCAAAAGAAGTCAGCAGGGATGGAGGACCCGTGGGCCTCGCAGCTGAGCTTTGGCATCCGTGGGCCTGGTTCAGACACAGCACCACTGCCCTGTTCACCTTGCGCTTAACTTGCTCTGAGTCTGTGCTACTGTGGTGGGGGGAGCTCTTCCTCTATCCTTGGAGATCATCCTGAGAGCTTGGCTAGCAGGGGTGCCTCATGCATTACCTGCTGCAGACCCAACTTTGTCTCCAGCTGGCCTCTGTGGAGGAAGAAGCCTTAGGGCAGGGGCAGGGTGGAGATGTCCTTGATGGCCTGCAGTATCCTGAGCCTGGTGCTGATGCAAAATACCATGTGATTTCCCTGTGAGGTCTTGACAGCTGACAGAAGTGCAACCCAGTCATGCATCCCAGGAGTAGGCTGAGATGAAGCTCATAGCTGCTCTACTGTTCCCTTGAAGATCATCATGGCTTCAAGCCTCACTGGGAGATGATTTCAGGGTGCAGAGTGGGGAGTGACCTGGAGTCAGCAGAGTCAAATTTGGACCCCAGGCCCTGTCCTCTGGAGTCCCATGCCAACCCTTTAGCTCATCGACTTGGTTTGGGGAGCGTCAAGGTGAGATTTCAGCATCTGGACTGTGGCACTCTGGGTGTAGCTACTTGTTCCTGGTCCTGAGGACCCCATGCAGACCTCATGTAGAGCATCCAGCTGAGGTCTCTGGTTTGAGAGTGATTGGCTTTATTGGAAGATGTGAGAACTCTTCTGTAAAAACAAATTTCCCAGTTGGATGTGGTGGTGTGCACCTGTAATCCCAGCTACTCAGGAGACTGAAGCAGGATGATCCCAAGTTCAAGGGCAGCTTGGGCAACTTGGTAAGACCTTGTCTCAAAATAAAAATGACATGACATGACGTGACATAAATGAAAAGTGAAATAATGGAATGTAGCTCAGTGGTAGGACACTTTCCTAGCATACGTCATGCCCTGGGTTCAATCTCTAGCACTGCAAAACAAAAATAAGAGGACTTCCCTAGTATTTGAGGTTGGACTTTATTCGTGTAAGATCTGGATCTTCAGGTACAAGGTGCAGCAGCTTTCCCAGTGGTGCATCGGTTCCGGATTTGGCCTGGAAAACACAGGGGTTGCCAGGTTTTGTTTTGTTTTTTTGTTTTTTTTGGAAGTGGGCACAGGAACCAAATTTGGGAAATGGGACAGTCAGGACCAAGCTATGTGGCCTTCATCTTTGTAACATTTATTTGATACTTTTTACTAAATTTTGGTAACTTTTAAGTAATGTGGTTCTTGTTTGTTTCTTTCTTTTAATACTGGGGATTGAACCAAGCAGCACTTAATCACTGAGCCACATTCCCAACCCCTTTTTATTTTTATTTTTTATTTTGAGACACAGTCTCACTGAGTTGCTCAGGGCCTCGCTAAGTTTCTAGGTCTGGCTTTGAATTTGTGATCCTCCTGCCACTGGGATTATAGGCATGTGCCACCACCACAGCTGGCAGCTTTTGAGTAATTTTAACATCACTTCTATAAATAGAAAACCAGCATGCTTTACAATAAAGGAAATAAGATTGTCTCACATCACACTGATGCTAAAGGCTCTAAGCTTGGGCCCTGTCTGCCTTTGTTAAAAAGGGAAGAAGTGGAAGGTGGGCAGGACTCACAGTCCCAAGTGCCCATGGTCTTATGGAGATGATCAGTGGGGTTGAAAAGACACTTGAGAAAGAACTTCTTTGGTGCTGAGTCGTTTGTCATTTCATGTTCCTTGGTCACTGAGGATCATGTCATGTGTCCAGTAAGAGGGTTGGATAGATTAGAGATATTCTTGATAATTCTGCTGAACCCCCATGGCCCTTGACCTGAGGACAGCTTATTGCTGACAAAACCCAAATTAAGACATCTTGTAGTGTTCAGGTGGCCCAAGGGCTCAGAGTGAGGTGCTGCTTGTGGGCTTTACTTCAGGCTGCCTGAGCATCTCCAACTCACTCTTCCCTTCTTCCTGCACAGCGATGCCATTGGAGCGACATGTTCACAGGGAGACTGAGGTCCGAGATCCCTCCAGCCCTGGTAAGGAATGAACGGCCACTCTCCCTGGACCTTTTTCTCAACTTGTTCTTTGTGGAGACCAAGTTAAGCCCCACGTATGACTGACCAGCTGAAATGGAAGCCCTGTGTCTGCCCTGTGTCCTGACAGGAAGGGCCGGGGTGAGACGGGGTGAAGATTCATGTGTGAGGAAGTGGAACAGAGACCAAAGGTTTCTGGGCTTTCTCACCTCACTGTGGTTTATCTCCTCCATAACCACCCTGTCCCTGCACCCCGGGGTCCTCCTCCCTCGTGACCTCAGTCTGCACACTGCCTGTTGTGGTTGCTTCTCTTTCTTTCTGTAGACCACTGCTTTTGGTTCTTGTCAAGGGCAGCTTCCCCTGCTTCCCATTCCAGGGGCTCACATTGACTAGGATCATGTTCTCAGCCTGAGTGTGTGTGCGGAAGGGGCATCACACAGCAGAAGGCTGCTTGGCCCCCTGGGGTGGCGCCTGCCTCCCAGCATGGGGCTGGCCCATGGCAGGCCCTCAAGGCGCAGGTGTTGGGACAGTGGTTGGCATGTTCACCCTGGTCCTGGTCCTCATTTCTTCTGAGCAGCAGTGGCGTTGCAGAGCAATGTATGCCACCGCCCCTTCTGTAGCACTTCAGTTCTGCAGATGCCTGGGGTCGTCCAAGATGGCAGGTGCTCTAAAGGTCCTGGAGAAGGGCCCTGAGGAGGGCAGCGCTGCAGAGGTCCTCAGAGAGTTGGTTGGGTTGATGGGCAGTCTTAAAGGATGAACAAGACCAGGCAAGGCTGGGATTCAGAATGAATTAAATGAATTCACATGAGTAGTTGATTTCAGGGTGAAAAAAACTTTCCTGTAGCATCCTGGCCCTGGGACTCTCACCATGTTGGTTGGCTTTCTTAAATTTTAGCGTTAGTGTACTTGAGCATTGAGGAGATGCGTAGGTGGAGTTAGGAGAACTTGGGGCCAAGGAATGGCACAGATGCAGGGAGGAGGAGTGGATACAGTGAGGCACTGTGGCATCCTGAGGGCTGGAGGTCAGCTAGGGCTCAGTCATCAGGGACCAGGCCTTCTGAGAGCTGGGTGGCCAGAGGATCTCCTGCTTTTGTTTATTGAGTGATGGAAATCTCCTTGACTACTGTGCTTGTGGCCTGGGTGAGGGCAGACTGTCCCCTCCCATGTTCCTGCCACCAGGAGCACCTGCCCAGCCCCATTTGTGTCCCCAGTCTTTGGCAGAGTTTCCTCTCTGACCATTTCTTCTAGGGTTTGTAGTTATCCACAGCCTGACAGGTTTTTGGGAGAACTCAGCACCTGCCAAGTCTGTTTCATGCCACCTCCATCTGCCCAGACTCACCCAGAAGCCCCCGAAGTGTTTGTGGGACCTCTCCCTCCTCCTGCACACCTGGGGAACCCCCACTTCATCAGGCTCCCCTCCCTCTGGGAGTACACTTGGCTTTTCCCCTCTACTTCCTGCCACACTGCCCGCCACCTCTGTTGCCTGCATCGCTGCCTTGTCCTCCCAGGTGAGCACACAGCCTGCAGCGTCCCCCTGCCTGTGTCTTCTGGTATGGGTGCCATGTTTTCCTTGTCCAGCAGCCTGTGCTCCCCAGGCTGAGAGTCACAGTTTGTGGCCAGTCTTCAAGGTTCTTGCCTGATTGACCCCTCGTTTGCCTCTAAGCCCACAGCCTGCTGCTTTTTGCTCTTGTCTCAGTGCTCTTGTTTTTACTGCTGCTGTAATCCTCTCATGTTGGCTGGTTAATTCCCATCTAGGCTGAGCTTAGGTGCCACCTCCTACAGGGAGCCCTCCGAGACTACCACTCTTACACATGCCCCACTCACCGGTGGTCAGGAGCCCTCTGTGGGGTTTCCAGTGTGGAGAATATACTAAGGAAGACTGTGTACCTGGTGGGTGTCTGAGAGACTGACCTAAGCTTCCTCTGTGCCCAGATCTCACTAGGGGAGGGCCTCATCACGGCTGGGGCCCAGCTGGTTGAGCTGGACCTAAGTGACAATGCATTCGGACCTGATGGTGTGCGTGGCTTCGAGGCGCTGCTCAAGAGCCCTGCCTGCTTCACCCTGCACGAACTCAAGCTCAACAACTGCGGCATGGGCATTGGTGGTGGCAAGGTGGGTGTGGTGGCCCTGTGTAGCCCTTCCTGCATCCACATCTGTCTAAATATGCTCCAGCACCTGGCCACCACCATTGGGGGTGATCACTCTTCACTTTTCTCATCAACAGAGAAAGGCCTCAAAGGCAGCAGGCTTGCAGCCAGTGGGGTGGAAGTCTGGGAGGATGGGTTACCAGGCAACCACCCCAACATCTCACGTAGGCTTGGCAGCATGGAGGTGGAATTGCATTGCCGCATAACCTGCTTCTACCTGCTGGCTCTGCAGGCTCTGTGAAGTACAGGGCGGGGGCGCTTGCCATCATTCAGAGAAGCAGCAGCCCAGAGAGAAATGTGCTGCTCTGGGAGCAAAGTCACAACTCACTTTAATCCTGGACAGTCTTGCTGTGGGTACCACCCCCTGGCCTGCCAGCAAGTCTGGCTTCTCAGTGTACAAAGGGGCTTGTTATAGGGGCCAGAGTGGTGGTTCATGGATGGAGCACTTGCCTGGCATGCACAAGGACCCAGGTTTGAACCCAGCACCACATACACAGCTAAACAAAGGCCAGATGGAAAAATAAATAAAATTGATTCTCACTCAAAAAAAAGAAAGAAAGAAAGGGGCTCATTGTTCTTCTCTCTGTTTTGGGCTCCTTTAGATTAAGAGTTGAGACACTGAGACCAGTCCTTACCACCACCACCACCACCACCACCACCCCCCACACACACACACACATACATAGCTACAACCTGAGCAAAAGGAAAAAGGGACTGGGGGCACAGAAAACTAACAGAGATTGGGAACATCTTTGTGAAATTATGTATGTGCTTTACTCTGAAAGGTAGATGGTGCTTTTGCCATTTTCCACACGAAGTAAGTGGATCACATGACTAGTGTGCGAGCAATGTGGAATTTGAACTTTCGTCCACAGACTCCTTTGAGAACTCCAAGAAGAACTGGGCTCACAGTGCCCTAGGCTGTGAAACAAAGTGGTTGCCCCTTGTACCATAGGAGGGAGAGGAGGGACATGCTTTGGGCTTATCCCCGTATGCACTCCCCCCGATCTAACTGGGCAATAGGCCTTCCATGTATTTAAGACACCATTAAGCTGGGTGTGGTGGCACACTCCTGTAATCCCTCAAACTTTGGAGGCTAAGGCAGGACAATTGCAGGTTCAGAACCAGCCTCAGCAACACAAGGCTTTGAGCAACTTGGCAAGACCCTGTCTCAAAATATATGAAAATGGGTTGGGGATGTGGTTCGTGGTTAAGCACCCCTGGGTTCAATCCCCAATATTAAAATGCACATCTGTATACAACATAAGCATAGCCCAACCTGGAGAGTGGGGGTGTGCTGGGAGGACCAGCAACACTGTTTTCTTGCACCTGCCATGTAGCATTGCCAGGAAACGGGGTCCATGAGCCTCTTCAGCTTGTCATTGGTTGTCTGTGGGTGGGGTGATGTGAAGAAGCAGAGTTTTGAAAACCCCAGGGCCAGAAGGCCTCCTCGACAGACCAGCTCAGCTCTGGGACTGGACTTGTACAATAGTCTTCCTTTATCTACAGGAAAATATTCCAAGATACTAGGTGATGACTGGAATCATGGATGGTTCCGGCCACTATAGACATTGTTTTCCTATATGTATATGATAATGTCTAATCTATAAATTAGGCACAGTAGAAGATTAACAGTAAAAATACAATTATGATATGCTAAAATAAAAGTTATGTGGGCTGGAGCGGTGACTCAACAGTTACGGCGCTTGCCTGGCATGCACGAGGACCGGGGTTCAAACCCCAGCACCACGTACGCAAAAAAAGTATTGGAGCAACGAAAGCCACATGAAAAGCTAAATAAAAATAATTCTTTCTCTCTCTGTCTGTCCCTCTCTCTCATTCTTTTTTTTTTTTTTTTTTTGCTTTGTTTTTGTTTGGAAGTATAAATTAGTGGTAAATTGCATGCTTAGCATGTGTGAGATCCACAGTCCAGTTCCCAGCACTGAATGGGGAAAACGGTGAATATTGTTTCTTTTGCAAATATTGTACCATACGTCTTAGCAATCTCAGTTGATGATTTCTTTTTTTCTGTCCTTAAGTCAAGAACACTCATTTTTTTATGAAGGGAGCAGGTTTATAGCTTCTCTTTGGCATAGCCAGATTGCTAACATTGCTCCTCTTGGTTTTTGTTGTTGTTGTTTTAAGAGGGACAGTGAGAGAGACAGAGAAAGAGAGAAACAACTATTTAGTTTTTCACATGGCCTTCATTGCTCCAACACTTAGTTGTGTACGTGGTGCTGGGGTTTGAACCCAGGTCCTTGTGCATGCCAGGCAAGTGCTGGAACCACTGAGCCACCACTCCAACCCCATCAATCAGGATTTTTAACAGCTTTGCCTTTTGATATAACCAGGTTAGAAGCTGCCTCCTGGCTGCACATGAAGGACAGGGTAGGCTGGGTTTTTATGCTTGTGCCTCTAGCAGGTGACACTGCTGTGTCCAGCCAGCCTAGGATTGTATCAGATGTGAGGCTGGAGTAGGGTTCCACACCCAGCTCCCTTGGGCACCGTGGAGTTTGGAAGAGAACTGCAAGGTTGGGTTCTTGTCTAGAATCTGCCACATATTTAGTGGCCATAAGAAAGTTTATGAGTACGGTGGTGCAGGCTTATAATCCCAGTGACTGGGGAGGCTGAGGCAGGAAGATTGCAAGTTCAAAGCCAGCCTCAGCAACTTAATGAAGCCCTAAGCAAATTAGTAAGACCCCGTCTCAAAATAAGGGCTGAGGATGTGGCTCAGTGATTAAGCACTGCTGGGTTTAATTCCTGGTACCAAAAAAAAAGTTTGTGGGCTGGGTGGTGGTTGGTGCTAGCCCCAGCTCTTCAGTATTCTTAGGCATGATCATTACTTGAGTTTAGGAATTCAAAGCCAGTTTGGGTAACATAGTGAGATCCTGTTTCAAAAAAAGAAAGAAGTGGGGCTGGAGCGGTGGTGGCTTAGCAGTTTGCTGCGCTTGCCTGGCAAGCACGAGGACCCAGGTTCAAACCCCAGCACCACGTACACAACTAAGTGTTGGAGCAACTAAGGCCATGTGAGAAACTAAATAAAGTTGTTTCTCTCTTTCTCTGTCTCTCTCACTGTCCCTCTTAAAAAAAAAAGAAAGAAAGAAGTGCCTGCCTGGTGACACATACCTGTAATCCTAGCAATTCAGGCAGCTGAGACAGGAGGATCACAATTTTGAAGTCAGCCTCAGGAACTTGGTGAGACCCTGTCTCAAAATATAAATAAAAAGGACTACAAATGTACTCAGTGGCAGAGTACCCTTGGGTTTAATCTTCAGTGTCAAAAGAAAGGAAAGAGGAAGGCGTTTGTCCTCTGAGCCAGAGATTCTTCAGCTGGAAAGTAGGAATCATGGTGGTCCCCCTAACAGAGGGTTTGTCACAATAAAGTGAGCTGACTGGGAGTCCTTGCCCACATTTGTGTTAAAGTCCACCCATTGTGAAGGTCTCTCTGTCCTTCAGCAGGCCCCAGTCTCCCTGAAGCTCAGTCCCACAGATTGGTGTGACACAGGAAGTTCACTGTTAACTGTTAAGCACTGGGACGTGTGCTCCGGCTGTTCTGGGTCCCTAGTCCACACCTGGCCAAGGTGTGCTGTAATGAAAAGCAGTGAGAAGCAGCTCCTCAGTGGCCTGCACCTTCCCTTCCCAACAGATCCTGGCAGGCGCTTTGACTGAGTGTTACCGCAAATCCAGTGCCCAGGGCAAGCCACTGGCTCTGAAGGTCTTCGTGGCTGGCAGAAACCGTCTGGAGAATGATGGAGCTACTGCCTTGGCAGAAGCTTTTGGGGTGAGTCAGTTCTTCCCGTCCTGCTCTCCCAGGCGTGGAGGTAGGCTAGGTAGCAGACTGTAGTCCTGGCTGTGAATTTTAGAGTGGTTCCCAGCTTAGGCACCTGGGGTGAGTCATTTACCCTTCCTAAGCCTGTTAGCATATCCTGTGGCAGGCCAGAATTCTGTACTCTATGTCCGGAAAGTTCCAGAAAGATTCTAGTGAGTCAGCAGAAGCTCCCTGGAATGCTGTTTGAAAGGACCATGAGCTTTTGGGCAGGGCAGAGTGTTGCCTGCCACCTCAGCATTAGTGCTAGTGGCAGTGCCATGGTGGTGAGAGCTGACTTCAGCCCACAGGACCTCCAGTGCCAGGGCAGAGGTGAGCCCATCAGACTTGTCCCAAAACAGAGATGGGAGGGTCAGCTGGGGAGCTAGCTACCCAGGCAGAACTCTTGCATGACTTTGCCCCTGCTATCCCTGTGCCCTGGATTACCAAGGCACTATTGGTGAGCTCTGTGGGAGGACTATCCCACCTTGCACAGAAGTGAGAACAAGGGCTCCGTTCCCCTCTGCTCCTAATTTAAATGTTCTGTAGGAAAATGGTGCTGGCAGCATTGACCAAACACAGGTTAGAGCAGCACTCCCCACAGTGTCTTAGTGTGGCCTCTGCTGAGCTGCTTTTAGAATTCTTTCCTGTCCTCTGTGGGAGTGGCCATTGCAGAGACTTGCCACAGTCTTATTGAACCCCTAGCTGCATGATCCCCACAGTGCAGAGGACACCAGCCTAAGAAATCTACATTCTGGTTTTAGGATTCCCGCTTGAGAGCTACATGACCCTGGGCAGTCACTTAGGTTCTCTGATCCCTAGACTTCTCTCTCTGGTAGGGGTCCTCATCCCAGGTGGGTACCCCTCAGGAGGTTGCAGAGAGGATCATCACATGTGGCTGTGCTGTAAAGCATGCTCTGAGATCCATGCCCCCAAAACCCCACAGACAAAGCCCCCTGCTCATGCTGGCAGCCCCTCCCTGTGTGTGGCTTTCATGCCTGCTGGATGTCACCAGTACCAGGGCCTACCCTTCCATCCTTCGCTTTTGCCCTTGCAGATCATTGGAACTCTGGAGGAGGTCCACATGCCACAGAATGGGATCAACCACCCTGGTGTCACAGCCCTGGCCCAGGCCTTTGCCATCAACCCCCTGCTGCGGGTCATCAACCTCAATGATAACACCTTCACCGAGAAGGGTGCAATGGCCATGGCAGAGGTGAGGTGGGCATGTAGGGGCAGCATGGGCTTGGTAGACAGGGTCTGGCTGCTGCCTGTGCTTCACTGGCAGGGGCTGCTCTGCCCATGACCCTTGCTTCCATGGTGTGTGCCCCATATCCACGTGCACTTGTGCAAAATAAACTCACATGTCACAAAGGGACCTTGCCCTTCTTGGTCAGCTCTGAGTTTGTGGGTTTTTCGTTTTGTTTTGTTTTGTTTTTCTAAAGAGAGAGGGATAGTGAGAGAGAGACAGAATCCAATTTTATTTACATTTTCATGTGACTTTTGTTGTTCTGACACCTCGTTGTGTATGTGATGCTAGGGTTCTAACCAGCGTCCCCGCTCATGCCAGGCAAGTGCCAGAACTACTGAGCCACCGCTCCCGCCCACTCTGAGTGTTTTTGTTGCCTGTATCCTGAGCAGCCTCCATGCCACCCCCAGCAGGTGGTGCTTTTTTTTTTTTTAAGAGTTGAGCATGCCAATGCTGATGGCTTTTTATTCATTATTTTTAAAGAGAGGAGATAGGGAGAGAAAAAATCAATTTTATTGAGTTTTTAATGTGGCTTTCATTGCTCTGACACTTTGTTGTGTTCGTGATGCTGTTGTTAAAACCAACCGGTGTCCTCGGGCGTGCCAGGCAGGCGTCATAACCGTTGAGCCACCCACTCCAGCCCAGTTGGTGCTTTTTGTGTTCTCAGGCTGCACAGGAGAAGGCTGCTCTGGTCCCATCTGGTCCTCATTGATTCATTCATTAGCTATTTATTGAGTCCCTGGTCAGTGTCCAGTTGTGTACCAGCTGCAAGGTTCCGCCTTCACAGAGATGCTAATTTGAAGAGAAAGAAGTCACTGACCAGTGCTCTGAGCACAATAGCTCTGGGTGGGGAGGTCTCATAGAGGCTAGGCCTGCACTGCGGGTGTTAGCAGAATTGAGTGTGGATGTTGGAGTACACAGGATGGAGCTCAGACCAGACTTGGAGTAGGCTTCCTGGAAGAGCTTGTATTTTGGCTAAGTTTTGCAGGACAGCTGACCTTGTTTTGGACAAAGGGTGAGGGCTGATCTTTCAGCCAGAGGGATCAAGAGAATGTGGAAGGTCCAGAGATTAGGGAGGGAGCCTTGCATGATTGGTCCTGGTTTAAAATGATCAGGTTTCAAAGGTGTGGAAGTGATGAAGGAGAGGAAGAAAGGGAGGCGCAAGACCTCCCTTGCTCACTCTGTTAAACTTTCTCCTGTAAGTAAACGGGAGCCATGGAAGGTTTTAGGCGATGGTGTCATCTAATTAGACTTGTGTTTCAGGAAGAATTCTGGCTGTACCATGGGGAATATGGTGCCAGAGACTTAGCCAGGGGCCTGAAGGCCACAAAGGAGGTGACAAGAAGAAGGTGATTAGATGTGAAGGAGGCTGGACCCAGACAGAGGACTTCGTGTGATGATTGAGATGTGGATGTGACCTTGCTAAGGCTGACAGCGGGCTGGGTTGAGGCTTATACTCTTATCTTGGGCTCTTGCTTCCTCCTTACAGACCCTGAAGACCTTGCGGCAGGTGGAGGTGATCAACTTTGGGGACTGCCTTGTGCGCTCCAAGGGGGCTGTTGCCATCGCAGATGCTGTCCGTGGGGGCCTGCCTAAACTGAAGGTGCCAGCCCCACGGCCTATGGCCTTCCCTCCAGGGCCTGGGTTCCCCACACTCGGGAGTTCCTGCACATGTGGGTAGGGGACCTGGTTTGAAGGCAGATGTGCCTGGGGCTGTGGCTCAGCCCTTCCACTCGTGTGGTTTTGTGCTAGTCTCTAGTTCTCTGAGACTCAATTTCTTCATTTATAAAGATGAGCGGAAGGGAGTAATGTATATTATAACATTTTAAGTAAATATGTTTAATAATGGGGATATCATTGGGCACATGGCATTTTATTGTATTTATTTTTCTCACCTCTCCACCCAGTTTGGAGGACAGAACCTGCCTTTCTCTCTCTTGAGCAAACTGAGGCTTGAGAGGACTTAGTCTTCTGACACAGGTTTCTGTCTTCCTCCATCACTTCCTCTTACTTTTAGGAGCTGAACCTGTCATTCTGTGAGATCAAGAGAGATGCTGCTCTAGCGGTTGCTGAAGCTGTGGCAGACAAAGCCGAGCTGGAGAAACTGGACCTCAACGGTAGTCAGGGCGGGATGCCTCTGCACAGCCCTGTGGGACCTGGCCTGGCACCCATCTTGACCTCCCTGTCTTCCCTGAGCAGGCAACACCCTAGGAGAAGAGGGCTGTGAGCAGCTGCAGGAGGTGTTAGATGGCTTCAACATGGCCAAGGTGCTGGCTTCCCTGAGGTAGGGAACTGTAAAGGGCTGGTGTCAGATCAGATCCTGATGTTGCAGAAGCAGAGAGGCCATGGGAGCAAGGTGGGTGGGAGGCAGGGACACCCAGAAGGGAATTGATAGAGTGAGGATTCCAAGCCCATCTGGCAAGGGTGGCCAGCGGGGAACTACTTCTGCTAGGTTGCAGTTTGTGCCCTCAGCACCTGGCCTCTGCCTCTCCAGTCTCCCTGTGGGCTTTGCTCACATGCCACTCAGTTTCGTGTTCTCAGGCCAGGGTCCAGGCTGCTGCTGACAAGTGGAGATTGAGTCGTGGGCTGAACCTCCAGAGGCTCATAGTCCAGAAGAAGTGGAGTACTTTCTTTGGGGTCAGGGAACACCCTTGTCTCCCCTGATCCCCACATGTGTAGCTTCTTGTGGTCAGTGAGAAGTATGTGGCACTGTCCTGAGCTTGCTCAGCCTGGGAAGATGCTGCCAAGCCCTGTGACATTTTTGCCTCTGAGTGGGACAAGCTCCTTTGAGACAGAGACAGAATCTGATTCTGTGTCCACAGTGTGGGCTTACAAGGGTGAAAAATGAATAGCATGCTGTTCCCTGGTGATGCATGTCCCCTGCCATGGGGCCTGGTGCTCTCTTGCCCTCCCCAGGCTCCATCATGCCTGGCCTATGTCTCTGGGCTTACAGAGCCAGTCCTCTGAGACAGGGTGGGCCTTTGGGCAGGGAGGTCTGCTTTAGCCAGTTCCCCTCTGCAGTGACGATGAGGGCGAGGATGACGAGGATGAGGACGAGGAGGAAGGAGAAGAGGAAGAGGAGGAAGAGGAAGAGGAAGAAGAAGAGGAGGAGGAGGAAGAAGAGGAGGAGGAGGAGGAGGAGGAGGAGGAACCCCAGCAGCGAGGGCAAGGAGAGGAGTCAACCACACCCTCAAGGAAAATTCTGGACCCTAACAGTGGGGTAAGTTCCTTGATTGCTAGACTCAGGGCCAAATATAATAGAGTGATGAGTGAGGCATAAATAGGAACTCTGTTTTTTGTTTTTTTGGTTTTTTTCTTCCCTCACTGACTGGTGGATTATTCTGGTCACTCTTGGGGACAGCCCTCTGTTGTAGAGATTATGGCTTGGATCGCGACACATACTTGGTTTTCCTTTCTTGGCCACAGTGCTGTTGGGGCCCTAGTTCTTTCATTTGTATTCTCTCATAGGTGGGTAGGACCAGAACTGTCCCCATTCCTGTTGAGTTGGGCTTCTTTTCTGGGTTCTGGAAGCAGTCCATGGCGGATCATTTCTCGGTGTCAGTGTTCTAGGCCTTCTGGTGCTCCCTGGGAGCACTGGCCAAGCTAGACTAGTTCCTGGTAGAATCCCTTCAGCCCCTGTGTGCCTGTCTCCTGAGTTGCTCCTGGGGCATTGCACAGCCTGGTAGGATACAGTCCTGGGAAGGTGGCTTGCTCAGGACCAGGAGGTGCCTGGGCCCAGCATCTGTGAGACACGTTACCCACCCTTTGAGGAACTGCGCTGAGTGGGAGGAAGAAGTCTAGACTTAGACCCTTGCCTGGCTGGAGTGAGGGGTGGGTCCGGGAGCGGGAATGGTCACGGCGGGGTTGAGGAGTCTGGGGTTTGGGATCTGTAGACCCCATGCCACCCTTTTCTCAGGAGCCAGCTCCTGTGCTGTCCTCCCCGCCTCCTGCAGACGTCTCCACCTTCCTGGCATTCCCCTCTCCAGAAAAGCTGCTGCGCCTTGGGCCTAAGAGTTCTCTGCTGATAGCCCAGCAGGTGAGAGTACTTCCTGACTCCTCACCTGCACATGCGGGGCTCTGAAGTTGCCAGAGGGAAGGGGCAAGTAGAGTGGGGGGTTCCTGTCAATGGGGGTCTGGCCTGCCACTGTTTGATTTTATTTATTTTTTAAAAAGAGACTGAGAGGAAACAGAATCAACTTTATTTTTCCATCCGACATTCGTTTCTCCAACACTTAGTTGTGCGGTGCTGGGATTTGAACCTGGGTCCTTGTACATGCCAGCACTCTAACCACAGAGCAACCACTCCAGCCTGTTTGTTTTTTTAAATCTGAGCACGTGCACACGTCAACTCCCATTGGGAGCACACTTGATCTGAAGTGAAGGTGTCCTGCCACAACCCAGCAATAACTGGAGCTAGGGAATTTTCTCAAGACTGTTACTGGTGCGAGCTTACCCACACATTCTTTCTGAATGTTCAGCTGCTTCTGGAACAATGCTCCCCACCTGGAAACCTCGGTATATGCAGTCCCCTCCTTCTGGAC
>PVKS010040029.1:0-16877 GCA_004027875.1 Aplodontia rufa | reverse complement strand
AATAAATCCCCATAAGATTATGTGACTAGACTTTCCTTTAAATTTTTTTAAATATACATTGGTACATTGTGACTCTTCCCTGTCAAAAGCAGAATGCTTTGAATGATATGATATGACAATAACAGATTTAAAAAAAAATTTAAAGATGGAACCACCTTATGACCCAGCTATCCCATTCACAGGTATTTTTCCAAAGAGTTAAAATCAGCATATTATAGTGATGTGGCTTCATCAATGTTTATAGCAGCTCAATTTACTATAGCTAGATTATGGAACCAACCCAGATGCCCCTCACTCAACGAGTGGATACAAAAACTTTGGTACATATATACAATGGAATTCTACTCGGCCATTAGAGAAGACAATATTATGGCTTTTGAAATCAAATGGATGGAGATGGAAAGAATTATGCTAAGTGAAGTCTCCCAATCTCAGAGACTCAAGGGTCGAATGGTTTCTCTCATCTGTGGAAGCTAGAATAATACATCAGGAAGCAGTATGTTAGATGGCTAAGCTAATAATAACCTCAAACTCTATGATTCTTAATGCAACACAGGATGACTCCCTAGGTTACTTGGAGGCGTAGGGTGGGGGGCAGGATGGGAGGAGGGCTTAGGAAGAATATCCAGAAGACTGGAGAGTGGGAATAGGGAATATGGGGGAATCATCTCAGAAGGAGAACTCTGACCTCCACGAGATATCCATTTAAATCAGGGGTTCTTCTGGGGGAAACAGCAACATGGGGAACCCAAGCTGGGCATCCATGACATGGCACTAGCCCTGGATAACTAAGTATATATACATTTGTTCTTGAATGTTTGACAATGCTTCCCCCTCAATTGTAAATCCATATTCATCTAATAACAAAAAAGAATTAATGAGTGTTATGCAACTAAATTAAAAAAACAAACTTTTACTTAACCAAAATTTTCCAGACAGAACCTACAGAATGGGAGAGAATCATGGCCTGTGATTCTTCTGACTCGGAAATAAGGAATAATATGCCAAATTTAAGAAATCAAAAACTTAATTTCAAAAATACAAACAATCCAGTCAATAAATGGACCAGATAGCTAAACAAAAATTTCTCAGCGGAGGAAATCAAGCAAGCCAATGAATACACAAGAAAGTGTTCAAAAGCACAAGTAATCAGAAAAATGCAAATTAAAACTACATTAAGATTTCACCTCTCTCCAGTCAGATTGATAAAGATGAAGAATATAAATGACAGATACTAGAGGGGCTGTGGGGAGATAGAAATGCTAGCACACTGTTGGTGGAACTGAAAATAGATTTTGCTGTATGTAATGTGTTAATTCTAACTACTCTGGGAAAATATCCAGAAGAGGGACAGTGGTAGTACAGTGGATCCAACCCTAATTTTTTTTGAGGAGTCTCCACACTGCTTTCCAATCATAATTTATCTGCTTAGTTAGCTACAACATAACAAAGTTTAAAAAATATCCAGCTTATGCCCCATCTTGATTCAACCAATTGCATATTCCAAGATTTAACAGTGGCAGAATTCTGTCACTACAGAGGGTTCCAGAGCAGGCAGCGAGGGGGCCGATCCGTATGAGCTGGATCGTCTCCTGGGGGTTGAATCAGGATGAATTAGGAGGCGGGCGAGGGGGCGAGTGCCAAGGGCTAAAGCTTGGACCTCCCTTACTCTTTCCAAGGGTCCCTTCCCTCCCGGCGGGCGGTGGGGGGGGAATAAATCAGCCTCACGCGGGGATGGCAGCTTAGAACTTCCCGTTTATTCCCAAGGCACATGGATGGTTATAGGGAGGGCAGACAGCTAAGGAACCAATGGTGAAGCAGCAGACTGGCTTATCCCAGCTAATGAGGGACTGCTATGTTGGTGTTGTCATCTATCACCAAACAGAAGGTGCAGAGAAAGAGAGGAAGTAGCTCTCAGGCGCAAACGCGCAGGTCCTTTTTGCTCAGAGCGCGCGAAACATGAAAGAGGAGAGGGAGAAGTGTCATGGTGTCCAGTGCAGCGTTTTCCTTTTGCACAGTGCCCAACAGAATTCTACTTCTATTTTCTGAATGTGAGATTCAACTGATTGCAAGGGTTTCTAACACTGTTAGCAAAAATGGAAGGTAACTCTTGTAATTGCAAAGCCCAGGTACACAATGGCTACAGAAATGGCTGATTTCAGGGATGCAAAAAAGGATAGTGGATTGGGGTACTATATGTGGTTCTTAAATTTATGAATTGCATATATAAACTCAGCCTACGCTCCACTTTCTAAATCCTGCACTCTGGCATGAACTCCACTCATCCAGAAGTGCAGGGCTCTTCTTTTGCACACATGTGCACTTATTTAGCATACTCAACTCTCACATAAAAGATACATTTTTCCCAGCAAAAATTCTTCACTTGCAGGCAAAGGATAACACTCTCAGAACTTACCCAAACTCTCCCCACCTTTCATTTTGCTGTCTTGTGATATGGATTTAGTCACAGAAAGCTATTTTTAAAATCTGCTTCTGCATTAAATACATGAATATTCAAAGAATAAAATAAATGATCAGATGTTGGTATATTAATTGCATGGTAAAAGAAAAAAGTGGATAGCAGTGATTTGCAGTTTATTTAATCGTTATATGTTTAATTAACTTGTTTTAAACTTATTCAATTCTTGACTTGAATATGAAAGTACTCTGTAGGCTATCTTTTTTGATATGATCCTATATCATGAAACTATATGTAGTTGCTCTTTTTATACTTTCAAAGTAATGCAGAAAGTTTAAAGGGTCATTGATTTCTTTAAACACCATCTATGAAATTTATTCCTATAATATTTAGTCTACATTAATGCCTCATGTATGAAGTTTTGTCCCTACATCTGTTAAAGTAAAGGCAATATATTTATGTCAAACTATTATAAACAAACTCAACAGATAATGCAAGTTTGTTGTGTGATCTCATGTAAATATAATGGAAGAAAGCATTTATTTATTTATTTATTTGGCATGCTTGGTGCATTGTTATAAACTAAGATGCCATACATTGATTCTAAATATATATTGTGTTAATAGTTGATTTTGTTGTTTTATTTTTTCTTCTAAGTAATAAAAAATAAGAACCTGTGACAATTTTATACTTTCAAATAAACACTTTAAATGGAATATGTTAGGTTAAATGACAGATCATAATTTGAGAGAGTAACCCTAGAAAATTTAGGTTTTATTGCTCCAACTTAGAGTTGTCCCTTTCTATCTATGGGAGATTGTTTCCAGGATGCTTTGTGGATATTCTTGCCCATAGATGCTCAACTCCCTTATGTAAAATGGTGTAGTACTTGCAAATAACCCACACGACCCTTCTATGTGATATTACCTCTTTATTACTTATAATAATACTATCTAAAAGGTATATATTCTGTTTTTCAGGAAATAATGATGAGAAAAAAATTGTCTGATCAGCACAGAGGTAGTCATCATGGTCCTAACTACATATTGCACAACAGCAATAATCCAAAAGGTTGTTCTTGTTACTGTTCCTTCAAAGCTATAACCCTTCTTATCACTCTACTCAACAGTATCCAACCTTCTGAGAACATCTGTATAACTCACACTCAATATTACACTTAGAAATAAGTGCATAACACTATGTGACTCAGATGCGAGACTGAATATGAAGGCCTTCACACCTGGGAAATAGCAAACACTGAAGTATACTGAACCACAGGCAAACATCAGTAGTTTTTCCCTATCACATGCACGGAAAACAAAATATTTTGTGTTCCATTTGATATTCTCTAATTTGAAACTGTTAGTGGAATAGACTGTTGATCGTCATTATCTAAAAACATGATACTTGAAATGTCCCTTTGATGATGTGATGTGTTTTGAGGTAAAAATATCATGGAGCAGCCCTGTATTTCTTAGAGATAGTACAATAGTTTTGGCCCCGTTTGTAATAAACCTTGTTCTTTTCACAACTCTAACCTGCCTCAACTAATTATGTATGTCACAGCAGCATGAACAAGAAATTAAAATTCTTTCTCCAGAGCAAATATGTCAAGAATGCCAAGGAAATTATAGTACTGGCTGACATGTGATAGTGGGAACAGTAGGGATATGACTACAGAAGGACCTGGAGGGCCTTGCATGAAGTGGCAAGGTGGCTCATGGGACTAAAGATGATATTGAATTAGAAAGCCTTGTTTTAAACAAGAGGACAATTGCTCTTGAATTAAAATTATTCATTTAAGTATGGAAACTTAAAGAAAAGTCTAACACTCTGGTGATATGTCCCATTGGAATGTGGCATAGCAAATGGCTTACCTTCAATGAGGTGAAAAAATCAGAAATTCCTTAGTTATGTTTTTCAAGAAGGAGGAGGTTCTGGGAGGAAAGAGTGTAAGAGTGGCCTCACTTAACATTTCTTGGATGGTTCCAGAGGAAATACCTCACACACTCGTAATAAAGAATGAGAAAAAAACCTAACAAGGCAAAAAATAGGAGTCTTAAGAAGCATTTTAGCTGCCTCTGTTGGTCAGGGTTGGAGGAAAGAGATATTTCAGTTTACACTTAGCTTCCACTCAAATCTAGAGAGGTCATATCACCTTGAGGAACAATCCAGCAACACCACCATTATTGTGTGTTATTTATTCCCTGATCTGTTTGCCACAGTAAATTTGTACTTGAAGGAAGGTAATTGTCAATATCATGAAAATGCTTAAGTAGGAGATTTGAACTGATACTAAAACTAGAATACTAAAAACAAGGCTTTCATAATCTTTCAGTTAAAGAGAGGGTTTACAGAATCCACCTGACCAGAGGACTATTGCTCTACATCTCATAGTGGAGATTATGTTTCCATAAGACTATGAAGGGGTTTTGGGGTCCAAGATATATAATGAAATGAATACAATGAGCAAACATCAGAAAAACTACTTTGGTTTCCCCAATGTAGAATAAAGACCATGAAGTAAAGCAATGTAAAATAAAAAAGAATTGCCCTTTCCAAAAAGTCTATTGAGGTTAGTTGTATAAACAAAGTGAGGGTGGACATTGACACAGTGTTGAGCTTTGTAAACTCTATATGGATTGTGGCAGGTGACACCTGAGATAAAATTTCAGGTGATAGTACAAATTCAGCTGCTCTCCCAGATGTGGTAGCTTACTGTAGTCGAATAACATAGCCTTTGGCACTTAATCACCTCTAATTATCTGGCAAATATGCTGTTATTGATTTGCATCAATAGAGAATATAAAAAGTAGCTTGCTTTCAATTGGCAAAAAAATTATGTGTTCACCATTATGGCCCATGAATATTTCAACTCTCTTATTTTAGTCATAAATTAATCTCAAAGAACATTCATCTTAATGACACTCAACAAACACTCAATGATTATTCACACATTAATGATATGAAACTAATCATTGGCACTGGTGAGTAGAAATTGGCAAGTAACTTGGATGTCACAATAGGACACAGACATGTTAAGAACAAGAGATAAAATTCAATAAATACTCAGGGACTTATAAATTATTAAAAGTTTTATAGGTACAGTATCCTTCAGAATAATGGGAAACCTTGTCCAAGTTACATTTTTTACCATTAATTAGAAAAACACTTATGTAGTAAAACATCATGTGTCTGTCAGCCAGTGCTTATCGTCAGCATTGATTCAAGAGCCAGAGGCTCATAAGTGAGTGTCTGAGTTTTCATCGTTGAATGCTCAGCTTTCGTTCAGAGCCTGGGCTCTGACATGCCCTGTGGGATCTAAATACTGCCACTGGAGAAAACTCAGCCCCCAAATGTATACTACCTGAGATAGAAGCTGAGTAGTGTTCCTCCTGGAGACCAGATAGTCATTTGGTGATAATTTGGATTATATGTGGGGAAGATGCATTGATTTTTATCACCAGAATTCATATATCACTATATAACAGACTTGGCTTTTTTGCTTACAATAATTATATTAATATCTGGAGAACTGCAAAATTCTTTTAATAAAAACATGTCATTATGTTAAGTGAAGGGGTGCATTTTATGTCAAAGAATGCACAAAAGTTTATACATGGTTTCCATGTGCTTTCAAGTGTATCCAATAATGTGCAATCAGTTGCCTAACAAAATAGTGAAGTTGTTTCTTAAATTTAAAGCGTTCTTATAAGAAATATTCTGTGCAGGAGGAGAGTGATGTTTTCCAGTTTGCAACAATCTTCTGTTTGGCTAATAGTAATATTTCTCAATTTTAGTTGGAAAATGCGAGGTCTGAGAATTTATCTCAGAGGTAAACCATGTGCCTAACATGAGAGAGGCAATGGATTTATTCCCCAGTACCAAAACAACAATAACAACAAGCCATGGAAAGACAAGAAAATACAGAATTACATGTTGTCACATATATTTGTTGATTTGTTAACTGAATTTGATTTGTCGATGAAGGCTCGATTATGTAATATTATTTGAGAATATATTGTTTCCTAAATTAAGAGATGCAAATATAAGCAAAAAAGTAAGAATCCAGTCCACATCATTAAAATGGTATTGAATTTTCCTTTATGATGGAATTAGTCCAGTGAATTCTTGCTATCTTAATATATTTGACTGGCCCTCTCACATTAATACAATGTGGAAACCCCATGTGTTGCCACTATTGTCAAAAATCAGTCATCAGTTTTAAATTACTTATCAATTTTGATAAGAAAAAGTCCAGAGTTTTTATTCCATTTGTGGTCTTAAATGTTAAAACTGTGAAATGTTTCTTCATTCATTCTTTGAAAAGAATTTGACAAGTTGATGTAAGCAACAAACCAATAGTCCAATAATGTGTCATCCAATTTACCTATTCACTTAACTCTCTGTATTCAGGAAGTGCTCTCAGTTTGACAACAATTTTAAATATCTGTAAGCTCAAACTTTAGACCTATGAGAAGAAAATCCTTACCAATACCCTAATCAACCTGTTGAAATGATTGCATTGTACTATCTTTAGCCATGTTTATGTTTAATTAGTTGGTTGTTTTGATTATTTAATAATAGAAAATTGAAGTATCTGACTTAAAGAAGCCAAAAACAGGTTTTTAACGAATTTTTCAATAATTAGCCAATACCAAACTTTAACATAGACTTTGGTCACTTACTATCTCATCTCAGGTGGAGCAGTATATATATATATTTTTTCATTGAAATATTTTACGATTTCTAAATTATTCAAGGTTACATATATATTGAGCTACTAAATTGAAACAATCTACTTCTATGTGGTACCAACATATTGCAGAGAACTCGTTATTATCCAAGGTGAGCTAATTTTCATGTTCAGGCAAGTATTTCTGGGGATTATGCTGGAGTTTATTATAATGAATAAAAGCTAGGAAGGTATAACGCGGTAAAGTCCACTTAAAAGAAATATTCCTAAGAAGGTCTTATATTTCTTGAAATATGTCTTATATTTCTTGAAAACTTACTCTTTTTTAATTTTCTAATGTTATATTTTATTGGTGCAGCATAATCTTACACAGTGAAGGAATTGATTGTTGCACAATCACATAGCACACGTAATAACAGTGTAACTTGCATCCAATCCTTACCCATGATCCCCCCAACCCCACCCACTCCATGTTATCTTTATTTCACATCATTCCCCCTTATTATAGATACTCATAGGGATATAATGAATGAATTTTTTTAATTTTCTCATTTTAAATGCCTGTATGAGTATTATTTTATTTCTCAGTGTAGTAAAATACAGCATACCATATTTTTTTTTAAAGTACAGATTTCCCATTCATTTTCTTCTGTAGTTGAAAGTCCATATTCTGAGGTGGAAGAGGGAGGAATTTGTACATTGCCTGGTTCAGAAATCAGCTTTTTGTCATCTGGGGATTTCTGTAGGATATGTGTAACGCTAGCTATACCCTGGGCACTTTTGTTTCTTCATAATTCTGTTAACAATTGAGCCTATTGATATTTAAAAATAAATTTTCAAAAGACTTCCAACTTTATATTTGTCTCTGTACTTTTCTCTTTGCTAGCCTGTTCTTTTAATTTTCTTTTCTTATTGGTTCAGTTCATCTTACATAAAAAAGGATATGTTGGTTCACATTCACACGAGCATACATACTGACAGAGTAGCTTAAACCTGATACTTTTCCGGTATCTACCCCCAATTAACCAACTCCCCAATGTCATGACTCCTGTGCACTTTCCCCAAGGTAAAATATAAATAACCATAGACATGTAATTTAAACATTGAAATCACTAGATTTATATGAGTTCTTGGGTACATTTTGGGGTTTTCATACAGTCAACTGTACTCTACCGTTTTGAATACTCCACTTTTTTCTTCATCTTCTTCCCCCTTGTGGCTATAGTTCCCACAGTTTGTATAACTTCAGTTTGTTTGGTATATTAAATAAACCTGACTAACTCTCATCCTATCTAGGTTTTAATCTAGCTTCCACATATGAGAGAAAAAAATTAGACCCGTAAGTCTCTGGGATTGGCTTGTTTCACTCAGCATGATTTTTTCCATTAACCTAGAAAAAAAATGATATTGTTCTTTCTAATAGCTGAGCAGAACTCCATTGTTCTACTCAGTTTTTGGATCCATTTATCCACTGAAGGGCATCTAGGATTTTTTCCCAAAAATTTACTATTGTAAATGAGCTGATATAGCTATATCTTTGTAATAAGAGAATTCTTATAATTCAAGCACCTCAGGAAAAATATTCAGTTCCATAGACAATTTATTGATTGGAGTATTGGTGTTTTGTTATTGATTTTGGAGTTATTTATGTATTCTAGATATTAGTCCCTTTTGAAGGGATAGCAGGCCCCATTCTATATGTTCCCGTTGGCACTTGTGACTAATTCCTTAACTATGCAGAAGCTTTTCAATTTAATGGCATTCCCCTCATTAACTCTTGGTTTTAGTTCTTGTTAAGGAAAAAGGTACCTACACCAATATAGTGGAATATTGATCTTATTTTGTCTTCAAAAAATTGTAATAGTGCTGTTTTAATTCTAGTTCTTTGATCCATTTTGATTTGATTTTTGTTCAGGGTAAGAGATAAGGATCTTATTTCAATTGTCTTGCATATATATGGCTGTCCAGATTGTCCAGCACATTTTCTTGATCAGGCTATCTTTCCTTCAATCTATATTTTTGCCCCCTTTGGTGAATATCAGATGTTTGAAGATTTGTGGGTTAGTCTCAGTGTCTTGTATTCTATTCCAGTGATCCTCCTACCTGTTATGATACCAATATCATGTTGCTTTTGTTACTAGTCATTTCAGCTCAGGTATTGCAATCCCTCCTATCTCAGGTTTTTTTGTTTCCTTAGTAGTGCTCTGGCTATTCTGGCTTTCTTATGGTTCCAAATGAATTTGAGAATTGATGTTTCTATATCTGTGAACAATGACATTGGAATCTCGATGAGGATTGCATTGAATCTGCACAGCAGTTTCAGCAAGATGTCCATTTTAACTATATTGATTCTACCTAACCAAGAACATGGGTGGTCTTTCCATCTTCCCAGGTCTTCATCAATTTCATTCTTCAATATTTGAAAGTTTTAATTGTAGAGGTCTTTTACTTCCTTTGTTAGATTAATTTTATTCTTTTTGAGGTTATTGTGAATGGGACAGAATTCTTTGACAGAATTGCTGCTGGAGCACAGGAAATATATTTATTTATGGGTGTCAATATTGTATCCCACTGTTTTGCTGAATTCATTTATAAGATCTAGAAGAATTTTGATAGAGTTTTTGGTTATATGAATAGGATCACATCATTGGCAAATAGAGATATTTTAACTTCCACTTTTCCTATTCAAATCACTTTGATTTCCTTCTCTTGTCTGATTGCTCTGGCTAGGTATTTGAGGATTAAATTGAATAAGAATGGTGAGAGTGGCCATCCTTGTTTTATTCCTGAATTCAGTAGGAATGTTTTCAGTTTTTCACCATGAAGTATAATGTTGACTGTGGGTTTCCCATAAAAGGCCCTTGCAAAGTTGAGGTAAGTTTCTTTGATCCTAACTTCTTTAGAGTTTTGAGAATAAATCGTTGATGGATTTTTTTCAGAGGCCTTTTCTACATCAATTGAGATAATCATATGGTTTTTATTATTAATTCTTTTCAGTGATGAATCAAATTTATTGATTTGCATACGCTGAAGCAGCCTCACTTGCCTGGAATGAAGCCCACTAGATTGTGATGCTTGATATGTTTTTGGATGCACTTTGGTAGGATTTTTTTAAAAGAATTTTTGTGTCAATGTTCATCAGAGATATTGGTCTGTAGTTTTCTTAATGTGTCTTTGTTGGGTTTTGGTATCAGGGTTACATTTGTTTCATAAAAAGTGTTTTGGGGGTTCCATCACTTTCTAGTTCAATGAATAAATTAGTATGTATATGTGTTAATTCTTCTATAAAGGTCTGGTAGAATTCAGCTGAGAACCAATCAGGTCCTGGGATTTTCTTTTTTGGAAGGCCTTTAATTGCTGTTTCAGTTTCACTGCTTGATAATGGTTTGTTGAGTGGTCAATATCCTCCAGTGCCAGTTTGAGAATGTCCTACATGGATAGATATATGTCCAAGTCCTCCAGATTCTCTAGATTGAAGGAGTACAGTATTTCAAAGTAATTTCTAATAATCCTTGGATTTCACATAAGTCAGCAATGATGTCTCAATTTTTGTTTCTGATTTTATTGATTTGCTTCATTTCTTTCATTCTTTCAGTAAAGCTGGCTAGGGGTCTGTCAATTTTATTTATTTTTTAAAAGAACCAATTATTTTTTTCATTGATTCAATGTATTATATTTTTGTTCTCAATTTCATTGATTTCAACTGTAATTTTTGTTATTTCCTACCTTCTGTTGGATTTGGGATTGGATTGTTCTTCTTTTTGCAAAGATTTGAGAGGTAGCATAAATTTGTTTGGACTCTTTCCTGATTTTTGATGAAGGCACTCAATTCTATAAATTTACCTCATAAGAGTGCTTTCATACTGTCCCTGAATTTACAATATGTTGTGTCTTCATTCACATTCATTCCCCAAAATTTCTTGTTTTCTGTTCTCATTTCCTCTTTGGTCCATTCTTTATTTAAGAGGGTATTATTCAATCTCCATGTATTTACATGCTTTCTGTTATATTTTTTTGCTGTTAATTGCTAGGATTACACCATTGTGTGCTGATAGGATACATGGGATTATATTCACTTTTTTATATTTTCTAAGATTTTCTTTATGGGCTAAGGTATGATCTATTTTAGAGAAGGATGTATGTACTGCTGAGGAGAAGGTAAACTCAGCTGATTTGGAAGGAATATTCTGGAGATGCTTGTTAGATCCCTTTGATTTATAGAGTTGTTTAGGCTGGAGACTCTTTATTGATTTTTGTTTTAATGATCTATCTATTGGTGATAAAGGTGTATTAAAGTACTCCAGTATTATTTTGTTGAGATCTATAAGCAGTTTAATATCATGGAGTAGTTTTTCAATTTATTAGGGAGTGTATGAATTTGGTGTTAATGAATGATGGTTGCATCTTCTTGTTGTAGCATTCTCTTAACTAAGATGCAATAGCCTTCTTTCTCTCTTGTGACTAATTTTTGTTCAAAAACTACTTTATTGGAAATGTGTATCACAACACCAGCTTGCTTTTTGGTCCATTAGAATGTGGGTTTTTTACAACCACTACCTGCAATCTATGGTTGTCTTCGGCTGTGAGATGAGTTTCCTGAAAGCAGGATACTGTTGGTTTTGTTTTTGATCCAGTCTGCTAATTTGTTTGTTTTGGTTGGGGCATTGAGCCTACTCGTGTTCAGTGTTAGAATAGATATGTGATTTTGGTTCCCTGGCATCATGACATTTACTGCATTTTGTGCCATCTTGGATATCTTTTAGTGACTTACACTTTGATTGACTCTGCTCTGATTATGGGCTTTTGGAGGGTTTTTTTTTTTATTCCTTTATTTTAAGTTTATATTTGAGTAATCGCTGTAAAACTGGTTTTGTATTCACATAAATTGCTAATGTGTTCTTATTGTGAATAGTTTTTATTTCAAAATCAAATTTGAGGTTGAATTTTGCTGGGTATAGTATTTTTGGTTGACAATTATTCTCTTTTAGTGCTAAAATATTTCATTCAATGCTCTCCTTGCCTTTATGGTCTGATTTGAGAAATCCTTAGTGATCCTTATTAGTTTGCCTCTGAATGTCACTTGGTGTTTTTCTCTTACTGCTTTTAATATTCTTAAATATTAATATCTGCTTCTATTCTGATATGGGAGAAATTTTCTTTTATTATCTCACTGAGAATGTTCTTCATGCTGTTCATTTGTTGTTCAATGTTCTCCCCTGTCCCAATCATTCTCTAGTTATTTCTTTTTATTTTATTTCATTTTTCTTGGAAATTCTGATCATGATCAGCTAAGTTTTTTTCTTGTCTTTCCTCCATGCATTTGAAATACTCAGGCTGTCTTCCTTGTCCAATTTTCTTTCTTTGAAAGCTGAAGTTCTATTTTCCACTGGAAATCTCACGAATCCAGGGCAGCCATAAGGAAATACTGTGGATCCTTGGAGAGTGGCTGCCCTCCACTTGGGACTTCTGGGACAGACACTGCCTCAAACTCATGGGTCCTGTGGCCCTTGCCAGATCGATATACACGGCTCCTTGAGCAGTTACCACCCCAAAGATGAGGGCCTAAGAGGCAGACAGCTGCCTGAAAGGAGCAACTCCTGGGACAGTCTCCAACCCAAACTTGCAGGGCCTGGTGTGGTGAGAACACAGTGCTCCTGGGGCAGTCAGCAGCCCAATGGTGCTGCAGGTAGGGTGGACTCTGACTGGAATTTGCAGTTTTTGGAGCAGCTGCCTGGACCCCCAGCCTTCTCAAGATGGTGATCTTCCTGCCTCTCCATGGCCTGTGTAGAGGCAAGGCTAAGTTATATGCACTAATGCAGTGCCTGGGTTCAGTGAAGGAATGGAAACTGTTCTAATTACAGTCTGAGCCACTTTGTTCTTCCTGTATTTGGGTGTGTTCTTCCCTCCCTCTATGCTAAACCAGCAGCACAGCTGCCAAGTGATGGTCCTTGTAGCCAGAGCTGATTATCTTTTCTTCTTTGCTTAATACATCCAAGCCTCTGAGTCTCTAGTTTTCCTTGTTTGTTTACTAATGAGTTTCAGCAAATTTTTGCTGTTTATCCATCACACAGAAAGGCACTTTTTCCCCCATTGGTGTCCCGCTTCATGGAAAGATTCTATATGCAGCCCTCCCACTGGTCATCATCCTCCTACCATATGGTATTTTTTGAAAATGTATTCTTATAAACATAGGAATTATGGAGTAGACAAAGTAGCATCAGTATGAAATTTTGTATAACTCTTAGTTTTTCCAAAACATCATAAATATGTTAGATTGTCGATGATAAATGTCAGAATATTACTCTGATTCCTTCAGAGTATTACATTTATAGCATTTATTTATTCCTATTATTATCTCATTCAGAAAGCATTATCTTAAAATTACGCCCATTGAGATTAATAGACAATGCATCACATTGTTGATTTTAATTACTATGGAAAATAACAGACTTTCTTAGAGTAGGGGTAGGCACTTTAGTTCAAAAAATTTGTAAAATTAAGAAGCATCAAACCTCAATTCCTCTGCAAGTCACCATTCCAAAACAAAGAAGAAAATGCATGCAACAATTTTCTTTCAATTAAAATAAATTATGTTTAGACAACTGCTATGGTTAGAATGTGCTTTGCCCCCACAAAGATTCCTGTGTTGGAAGTTTGATCTCCAATGTGGTGATGTAAAGAGACAATGGAGCATATAATTGGTAAGGCCTGGTGGGAGTCAGTTAGGTAAATGGGGTTGTTAACCTTAGAAAAGGACTAATTGTTGTTCTTGTGAGATCTCACTTCTTGTGAGAGTGAGCTATTACAAATATTCAACCTGATCCCTGAATCTCTCTGATTTCCTAGCTTGCCATGTCACTTCTTCCATGTGCTCCCACCATTGTCATACCATCTTCCATGAGTTCCTCAACAGAACCAGGCAGTAGCTTGAAATATGCTGTTATATCTTCAGAATGGGTCTTAAATAAGCTCTTTACAAACTGTCCAGTCTCTTGTTATAGCAAAGAAGTATATACTAATCCTACAACCTACAGAAAATGCTTAGAATATCATATTTTATTTGATTTAGAGTACTACAAATTCTCTTCACATCTATTAAGAAATCACATCACTGTTGATCAAAAGAGCCTTTTCATTCACTAGATATAAGTGATCCAGTATATTTGCTGTCAACAGAAGCAAATATACTTCACTATGATTTTTTATTTTCTTTTTTACAAATCAATATGTGAATATTTTTAACCATTATTTTAATACCAAACTTAATGGATGTGGGCTTCTAAAGAAAAAAGGAGAAGACTGCTTTACCCCTTAAATTTGCAAATTCTAACACTATTTATATGAAATTTGACAAGGAGTTTTTCTGCCTTTCATCACATTTCAATTCAGTAATCAATTCCAAATACGTAATTTTATCTCCTTTGATCCTAAGCAAAATTTTCCCTATTAAATTTCATAAATGAAATGCAACAGAAATATTTTCATGCCAATTTCATGTGACTATAAATGTAGAAGAGATCATGAAGCCTATAATGAAATGTTAATCATGGAAGAACAAGAAAAATTTAAGCTTGTTATTAATATCCTCTAGATTTTTACTATCAAATGTAGGATATTTATCTTTTGCTTTTGTGCCATTTTATTTAAGACAGGATATCTCGGAAGTAAGAAATACATTTTCCTTGAAACATATTCCCAATTTTCAAATCAAATGATGTTGTTCACTATGTGATTGATCATTGTATAGGGTCTTATGGAATGAAGGAGACAAGTTTCTCCTAAAAATTTGATAGTGAATGTCAATCATTTTCTCTTTTATAGCTTTGAAAATTCTAATTTTCTAACAAATTAATTAAAATTAAAGAAGTTGCTTTTAACTACTACAGCAAGAAATATACATAAAATAGAATGTTTCATCAATATTATTCACACAAATGAGTCAGAGTGTGGAGATACCAAGCCTACGTTCACTCTCAAAAAAAAAAAAAAGAAGACACGGTGGTAAAAGATAAGGTGAAATTATTGAAGATCTAGATCTAGGTAGAATGTAAACCAGTAAGTGTGTCTAAGAGACTGAAGACGTAAGAACACTTGGAGAGCATGGTGGTGCATGACTATAATCCCCAAAACTCAGGAGACTGAGGCAAGAGGATCACAAGTTACAGGACAGCTTTGACAACTTAGCAATACTCCATGATAAAAATAAATAAATAAACTATAAGAAGAGCAGGGGATTTAACTCAGTTAGTAAAGTACTCCTGAACTCAACCCCTAGTACCGCAGGAAGAAAGGAAGGAAAGAAGGATGTAAGAAAGGAAGGAAGGGATGGAGTGATGGAGGGAGTGAAAATAAAAGAAATAAGAATGATTGTAGTGATCACTCTGGAATCAGAAAGAATAAATACAGCAATAGCTGTCAATTAATGGAATTTAGCAGGCATATGTTGTCAGGGAAAGAGAAGGGAGCCCCTCTAATATCATTGTCACCACCGCATGACTGACATTAGACTTGAAACTATGCCTCATGGAGAAGCAACATCAGAGGATTAAAACTGTATTGTGTTAATAGTCCAACTTAGGACCAACCTAGATACCCATCAATAGACGAATGGATTAAGAAAATGGCGCACACACACACAAACACACGGAGAATTAGGTGTAAAGAAAAATGAAATTATGGCATTTGCTGGTAAACAGTCTGAACCGGAGACCATCATGCTAAGTGAAATTACACAGATTCCAAAAGTCAAAGGTCAACTGTTTACTCTTATATGTGGAAATCAGTCTAAAATAAGGATGAAAGAGAAAAGGAAAGAAAGGGGGGGATGATTTCCATTGAAATAGAATAAAAATCCATGGAATAGAAGAAGGGACTAGAGAAGAAGGGAAGAGGAATGGGATAAGGGAAGAACAGTGGAATGAATCTGACCTAACTTTCTTATGTACATAAATAAATATACTACAGTGACTTTCACATTTATGGATATCCACAAGGCACTAATTTTAAAAAGTATAAGTTAATACCAGAAATATTAATAGAGTTGAGGGAATTAAACAAGGGTAAGATGGAGAGGAGGAAAAAGAAAAGTACTATGGACTGAATTCAAGCAAATTATATTTCATGCTTTTTTAATTATTTCAACATGAATCCTAAAGACAAGTATAACTAAAATGAGCTTAATGAAGATAAACTATATGTATGTTGAGAGGGATGAGAGGGACTTTTCAAAAAATGATACAGCAGATGACTCTTCAAGATGGCCATCTGAAGACAAAGGACCTCCCCTGCACCCTCGTGACTGATCAGGATATCTCCGGCTTCTCACCAGTATTTTGAGGTATGTTTGGGGGAATAGCATGGTGAATCACCAGTTCTAATCTTAGCACTGGTTCTGGGGAATAGAGACTTAGGAGCGACCAGGGATTCTTTGTTCTGCGCTGCCGCCGCGGCGACTGCGGCTGGCCCGCCGGCCGGCACTTGCACTCTCCAGCCTACATTCCCGCCTGCCTGAGTCACTTCTGCAAAGAAGGACCCACACAGCTCTAAAGACAGCGTACTGGCGGGGACACCTCCTGGACCTGCGCTCTGTCTGGCGGCAGGATCAGTGACTGGAAAGAGCTTTCATACAAGCACAGAGCAGCAGTTTGCGCAGAAGAGGCGGTGCGGGAACTGCAAGGCTTGTACTTTAGGCTTGCTAGTTACCACACGCCCAGCCCGCCTGATCAGGGCAAGACCTCTTTGGGATTGCAAAGCAAGCTCTAA
>PVKS010040028.1:0-16879 GCA_004027875.1 Aplodontia rufa | reverse complement strand
GGGGGGGCGCCGGGGAAGGAAGAAGCCGCCAGTGGCGGCTGGGGTTCAAACGTTGCCCGGGCACTCAGTGGGCCAGGGAGGGCAGGAGGACTGCAGGACTGCAGGAGGCGGGGCCGGGGGCGGCGACAGCTCTACCTCCACCTCTGCACTCGGCGGCCAGCGAGTCTGGGCCGCGACCGCAGGTTCTCGGGCGCGTCCCTTGCGTCCTGAGTCCAGGTGCCGCTCCGACCACGACCGTCGTAAACATCCGCCGCGCCTCTGCGCCTGCGCGCACCGCCGCCACCGAACTGCGCCTGCGCCATGGGCCGGCTCTTAAAGTGGCGACTGCGGCGGCTCTTAAAGCGGCGATGGCGCCAGCAGATCTCGGCGCGGGATCCCTGCCCAGTTGGCCGCGCCGTGGTCACAGATGATGTCCTTGGCATAGGGACCGCGAAGGCAGGCGACACTGGGAGGATGCAGGCGTGCGGGCAGAAGGGGCCTTTGACTGGGAGAGCGGGGAGGAGCAGGAGAGCGAGAGCTAGAGCGGCAGGGGTGGCGGGGCTCGAGGATAAGGCACACCAGTCGCCGCGGGCAGGGCGTGCAGAGCGGGCGGGGCCTCGCGCGCCTAGCCGCCAGGTGTCCTAGTGGCCTCCTGCCCACCTGCACCTGGCGGTAGGCGCCACGCGGGCCTGGGCCTTGGCAGAAGGACAGGCGGTCTGAGCAGCGTCCTGAGCCACCTGTCCAGACTGTTTTGCATTTTGTTCTGAGAAACAAGTCTGTTGCGTGACTGCGCACCACAGTCCTGGAGGCTGCACACGGAAGACGGTAGCAGCACAGGAGGGAGGAGCCCAGATCCCCAAGTCAACTTACCATGATCGAGACATTAATTAGAAAGAAATAATTACACGGTAAAAAAATAATAATGTTTATATGAGAAGACCGAAGACCCAGACTAGTCAACACAATAGTGATGTAAAAGAACAAAAGTGGACGACTGATGCTACCTGATTTCAAGACTTATTATAAAGTTACAGTAATCAAGACAGTGTAGTATTGGAAGAAGAAAAAAAAAAAGAAAACCCCACTATACCTAGATGAATAGCACAGAATAGAAAACCCTGAAATAGACCCATGCAAATGTTGTCAACTCTTGTTTGATAAAGGAGCAAAAGCAATTCACCGGATGAAGGTAGTCTTTTCAATAAAAGATGCTTGAACAGCTAGACATTCACATGCCAAAATAAAAAAAATTAAAAATTAATAATCTAGAGACATCTCACTTTTCACATAAAACTTCTAGAAGATAACATAGGAGAGGATCTAGGTGACCTTGGGCTTAGTGGTGACTCTAGGTGCCTCAATCCATGCGAGAAAATTGGTTTCTTGGATTTCATTGAAATTAGATAGAAAGTGCTGCTCTGTGAAAGATACTATCATGAGAATGAAAAGCCTCAGACTGAAAAAATATTCAACACTTATCTGATAAATGACTTGGGAGGTGACATAGGGGTTGAACCTAGAGACTCTTAAACACTGAACCACATCCCCAGCCCTTTTTATTTTTTTATTTATTTAACTTAGTGACCAACCTATCTCACTAAGTTGCTCAGGGCATCACTAAATTTCTGAGGCTGGCTTTGAATTTGCAATCCTCCTGCCTCAGCCTCCCAAGCCCCTGGGATTATAGATGTGCACCACCATGTCCAGCTGAAAAATGCCTTTTAAAGAATTCTAAAAACAGGGGTTGGAGCAGTGGCTCAACGGCATGGCGCTCGTCTGGCATGCGTGAGGACCTGGTTCAAACCTCAGCACCACATACACAACTAAGTGTTAAAGCAGTGAGATCCAGATGAAAAACTAAATGCAATTGTTTGCTCTTTAAAAATAAAGAAATCTAAAAACAAACAGCATAGTTGTAAAATGTGCAAAATCTCTGAAAAGATGCCTCAACAAAGTATACAGATGGCAAATAAGTTTATGAATAGATTCTCAATATCACAAGTTGTTAGGGAATTGCAAATTTAAAAAACAATGAGATACCAACACACTACTATTATAATGGCCAAAATCAAATTCTGGCACCACCAAATGCTAAGGATATAATGGAACAACAGCAACTCCCATTGCTGAGGGGACTGTCAGGTGTTCAGTAGAGCCACTTTAGAAGACAAATTGGCAGTTTCATACTGAGTTAAACAGTCTTACCATAAGATCCAGAATTTGTCCTCACAGGTGTTTTAGCCAAATGACCACTATGCAGAGACAACAACCCACACCTAGATGGCCATAACGTGGAAGAGCCAACATATTCTCCAGTGGGTGAATGATAAACAACTGGTATATTCATATAATAGAGTATTACTCATTAATAAAAAGAATGAGCTATGGAGCCATAAAAACACATGGAGAAAGCTTACATGGTCATGACTTAAGTCCAAGAAAGCAGTATGAAAAGACAACATACTATGAGATTCCAACATTATGACATTCAAAATAAGTAAAAATGAGAAACAGAAAAGCAGTCGGTGATCCCCAGAGACCAAGGCAAAGAGCATGAATAGGTGGAGCATGGAGGATTTTTAGGACAGTGAAGAATTCTGTATGCTCCTGTAACAGTAGATGACTGTCAAAATCCACAGCAAGCTCAACACTGGGAGGGAGCCCAAATGTAAACTGCAGACTGTAGTTAATAGTAGTATATCAATATTGGCCTTTCATTTGCAGTGATGTGTGGCAGCAATGCAAGATGTTAGCAGGAGAAGCTATGTGCAGGGGAGGGAAGGAATCTCTACTATCTGCTTGTTTTCTGTAGATCTAAAACTATTCTCGAAGTCTATTACTTTTTTAAGAATGAAAGTTTTTTTCCAGACACCCAAAAGCTGAAAGAATTTCATGATAGACATGTGCAACATGAGATGTTAAAGGGAGTTTTTCAGGTGGAAAGCAAATGATCCCCCGTGGAAACAAAGATCAGCAGAGAAGGATGAAGAGTACTTGAACGGAATAGGTAAACAGGTGAGGTTCTTTTAATAGTACGTCTCCGCCCAAAGGACTCCACTTCTTCATTCACCTCTGCGTTGCAGTGGTTTTTATGATGGGCAAGTGCAATTACAATTGCTTGTGCAATTACAATAATGATAATTTTTTGTCCTCCGAGAGTTGTAGAACACGCCTGTTCTGGACACCAGGTGGCAGCTGCCGTGGATTTGCCCTGCTCAGGGCCCAATGACCAGGGAAGCTGTAGGAACAGTGACCCCAAAGTCATGTTCTGGGGGCTCTCCTCTCCCCCATGCTCAGCAGGAAGTTCTGCACAAAGCCCTGCTTACTCCCTTTTGCAGGGGAGTGGTGCACACAGGATCGGTGTGCCAACCATCATGCCCCACTCTTCTGACACCTCCTCAGGGTGCCTTTTGCCTCAGGTCTCAGTGCTCTCTGAGATCCTTGCCCACAGACTTGGTACAGTGCTCTGTTGTCTGTGCTTCAGAGACAATGGGTCTGCGAAATGGGCCTGGCAGGGCTGGTGCAGCACAGCCGGGGTTTGCCACAAGGTGTCTCCACTGCCCAGCTGCTGTGTTGGGAAGAGGAGACAAATGAGGTCATCCTAAAGGGAAGAAAAGAGCTCTTCCCCTGCTTAAGCCTTCTATGGCCTGAGAATGAAATTAGACGGGTGCCACAGATGTACCAGGGCAGTGCTGATGGGAAAATACAGGTGAGCCCAGTGTGCTTACACACAGAATGGTCGGGAAGGAGCTCTTATTGTTTTTCCATCTTGAACCACTTTAATAAAAAGCAATAATAGGCCCCAGAAGGGGTCTGTGAGGGCAAATTTCAAGCCACTTTGGCTGGCTATGGGAGCCACATAGCTGTCTCTGAAGACCCTGCTGGTACACAGACCTTATAAAGAAGTATTGTCGGGTCACAGCTCAGTGGTGGAGTTTTGCCTAGTGTGTGAGGTCCTGGGTTCCATGCTAGCACTGCAGTGGCTGGTGGTGGCATCAGACCAGGGCCCAAGGCCATCACAGGACCCCTGAGGTGGAGCTGCCTGGAGGAGCAGCACATCTTGGGATGGGGGACCCAGGGCTTGGAAGGTACTACTGTCCTGGATAGGAACCTGCAGTCCCTCTGCTCCCCCTCATCAGCTCTTTGCCAGGACCAGTCCTCACTGCCTCTTATGAATTCTGAGACAACATTCAAGGGGAGGTGGCCTTAAAGATGCAAGAGCCACACCTGAAGCCACTGCCTGCAGATGGAAGTAGACCTGGCTCAGTGGGAGGGGACAGCCACAGCACACAGATCTACTCCCTGGGCTCCAGGTGGCAGCAGACCTGAGTGTGTAGGAGGGCCTTGGGTGGCAGCCATGTCAGACACCAAGTGGATAGCAACCACCAGAGTAGACCTCACCCTCAAGCCGCTGATCAGCTTATAGGAGGTACAGGAAAGGGGAAAAAGGTTCAAGGGTATCCTTGGGCTGTCAAAGGTGAGGAATGACCTGGACACTGGTTTTATGTGGCTCAGACATTCCAAGCACTGGGAGAGGCACCCAGCTGCCAGCTCTCAAGAGATCAATTCCAAGTTGGCGCCTCCTAAGCAGTCCAGGGCTAGGAACTGCTGCAGAGAAGTCATCCAGACATCCCCAGTGACCCACGACTGGCCCTGGCCCACCCCAACCCCTCCTTCTATTTACTCTGCATCAGGTGTGTCCACCTACAAGGGCAGATCCTGCTCTGGACACTGGGGTCCAGGGTTAGTGTGATGGGACTCTGGTCTCAGGAATCTTAGGCTAACAAAGCCAGAAGATAGGTCAGCAAGGCCACCTACCTACTGCCCACACTCCAGAGCATCACATCTCTCACAAGGCTAGGCAGGGACCAAATCTTCTCACATACGCTACCCAGCCCCCTCACCTGCTCTACCCTGGTCCCTGCACCCCTGCAGATCCCACATCCTTCCTCCCTGCTATAAGGCCCACAGGGCTAGCCCTTGTTTCCCTTGGGCCCAGGGCAGATCCTCTCAGGGAGCACCTATGATCACCCTGTTTCTGTTTCCCCTCCCTGCTTTCTGGTAGCTCTTCTCACCAAATACATCATTCTCCAGATGAGCCAGAGAATCTGCCACCAGTTCCCGGAGTCTCCAGTGTTTCCCTGGGGAACGTTCATGGCCACTTGAAAGTGATCCCATCAAGCAGTCCTCTCCTCCAGGTGCCCGAATGGTGCCCGGATACTTGCCAATTCTCCTCGGGCAGGGGCAAGCCACTTGGGAGCTCTGGCTCTCTCTGCTGCACCTGGGCCCTCCCACTGGCCTGGGGACCACCACGGCAGCTCCTTCTCCTCTGGCCCCTCAGATTCCCACGGGTTTGACAGCTCCATGGGAACGCAGCTGACCTGGGAATCCTCCTCCTGGAGACTGGCTCTGGGAACATCATCCTGCAGCACCTGGGGCCAGCAGGCAAATCCTGGCTGCACAGCCAACCACTTGTGCGACCTGGAGCAGCTGCTTGGGCCTCCCTGGACCTCATTTCCCAATCTGTGTGATGGGGAAAATTCTACTGCCTGCATCACGGATGGCTGAGAGGTGGAAGGAGTCTGCACATTTTAAAAGGGCCCAGAATTATCAGGCCTCATCCTGTGCATGGTCAAAGATGAGCCAGTTAGGGCTTCTGTGTGGCAGGGAAGCTGGGATAGCCGTTACTGAGCCCCTCTAGGTTTGCTGCCCGATGGGGTCTCAGATTATTGGCCTGAGGTGGAGGGTTCCCAGGGATCATGGCTGGAACTCACGAGCACCCTTGGTCTTCACAGCTCTGCAGCTAGGTCTCCAAAGGGCTCCTTGCGTATTTAGGCCCCACCAGACTTGTCTTCTGATATTCTGACAACTTCTACAGAGAAAACTATGATCGAGTTAGCGACAAGTTGGGAAAGAAGCAAACAAATGTGTGCCTCACTTAGCAGGGGGTGCCCCTGAAGCAGAGGTGAGTGGACAAGACACATCAACTCCAGGACACACCCCCAACTAGGCCCTTCCTGCTGACAGCTATCAACTGACTGCTGATCCCCTGGTGAGGCTGGAGTCTCATCATCCAGTCACCTCCTAGCAGTGCTGCACTGGGGACAAGCCTTCAGCACATAAGACTTTGGGGGACACTCCGGATCCAATCATAACACTTCTTCTCTTTCCTGATTAATGCAACCCCCATGGCTGTCCCTGAGTGCTGCTCGGGGCCTGCCCCAACCCACACCCTGGCCTCTTTACCCCTCCCCAAGGCTGATGCCTGCTGTGCATAGACATCTCTACACTATCCCCAAGCCTACCTATCCCCACTCTGGGATCTTTGGGGCTCCACTTGGATGCCCAGAGTCATTAAGTCTTGTAAACTAGAGGCCACAACAACCCTCTAGGTAATCTCAGCCTGGCCCTCCCTGGGCCCAGCAAGACATTGACCCCACCAGCTCCAATTTCTCACTCACCCATCTGAAGGCCTCAAGGATACGTGAGGGTTGCAAAGAGAGGCAGCACCTTTATCTAAAAGATATTAAGGACTCAGGACACCAAACCTAGGCTCCAGTACCTCCCAGAATCCTGGAGTTGGGAGAGCAGAGTTTAGAAAAACCTAAAGGCCTATAGGGTCAATGCAGCTTCCTTGAGTTTCTTTGAAGATTGAGAGTCCTAACACCAGTGTTCCTTGCACACAGCATCCCCTCTCCAGGAATCTTCTCCACTCCACACCACCATCCACATCCCAAACCTCACCTCCCTTCAGGGTCTTCAGAGATGGCCTCCAGGGAGGGAGCCCTGCACACCTGCTGAGGGGACTCCATGATGACCAGCTCTGGCCCTGGCCAGCAGCTGTAGGCAGGGCTGGATTCTTTCTGGGAGGAGCCAGGGTCAGCCCAGAACTCAGTTTGGAACCCACCCACAACTGGGTGCTGGTCTTCCCTTGGTTGCTCACCAGTTCCCTGCTCATGAGCAGAGACCTCTGCTGGGATGTGGCCCCTATATGCTCTCCCCACTTTCAGAGCCCTCAATGGCCCCGACTTGTGCATAGCCCCCGCCTGCACTGCGAACCTCTTCCCAACCAGGTGGTGCATGGTGGGGAGCTCCATGGAGACCAGAGGCAGATGAGTGAGTCGTCACACTCGACAGAGCTCACTAAGGGGCACTGGCAGACTTCATATGCATCAGAGGGTCTCCACACTGCTGCACTTTGGAATTGTCTGGAGGCCTTTAAAATATTTAAGTTCTGCATCTGTGCTTAAGTGTGCTTAGGAAGAGGCCCTGGTGTGAGGGGTCTGGAGTTGGTGGTTCCCCTGATCTGCAGTGTTTCAAGGCCAGTATGGAGGCCAGACAAACCTTCACCTGTGACAGGAGTGAAGCCCATGGCCCAGGGGAGATGGGGCTGGCAGTCCCAGGGAGGGAGGAGATCCTTCGCTGGGTGGCATCCTGGCTGTGCTCCTCATCTCCACCAGGCATGAGGGGTCCTGCAGTGCTCCTCTACTTAATGCCCTTGGCCCATGTCCAACACCTACAGTGCTGCCCTGAAGGGATACAACCCCAGCCACTGTCCCTGCCTCCATCGCACAGTAGCAAAGGGGTCCCCAGAAGCCCTTCCTCATGGCTACATAAGTTCCACATGGCCCACTAGTGTGTGCTGGCCTCTGCTCTGGTCCCCATGGCAAGTGCCCTCCAGGTACCCTGGTCCCTTGCAAGTGGGCAGAGCCTGGAATTTCTGAGAATTGTCAGTAAGGTGGATCCTCTGTCTACGTGGAGGAGGGAGCTCTGGATCTGCCTTTAGGCCAGACTCCTAGGAGATCAAAAGCACATTGACAAAATGAGTTCTGTTCAGGTTGAATATAACTAGAGGCCTCAAATCAGTCTCATCAGGGGAGGGCCAGAGCTCCACCTGACACAAGTATAACAATGAAGAGCTTCACTACAAGACCAAACAGTCAAAGCATATTAGCTTAAGAAAAATCTGAAGGAATCCACTGCCTCATATAGCTTAGTAGCTCTCTTCAGGTGTAGCTAGATCCAGACACTCTGAGGAGCTCACCAGAGAGTTCCCACTTCTTCTCCCTCCTCGTTTCCCAGCTCTGCTGCCTTCCAGAATGACTTGTGACTAGGAGCCCATCCCATACCCCCAGTCTAAAACCCCAGCAGGGAGACAATTTTTCCCTGACCCTAAGAGAAAACCTCCAGGGAGAACTCTTGCTTGCACATGCCTGGTCACAAGAGGGACAGAGCACAGTGACTTAGACCTTCTGTAACCACACCTGGGAGAAGGCAGCCCCAGTGGACTATGGCTGAGCTCACCAGGGCAGGGGAGACCAGAGGCAGAAGAGCTTCTCCCACCCCAACCACCCACAGTACTCCAAGAGGGACAACAGAGACGGTGCCCCACATAGACCACGGCACCACACACAGTCAGAGTTTTATTAGGAAATCACCCTCCAAACACACCACGGAGCACCGTGGGTCCAACACACTTCCTGAGGAAGAGGGTCACAGTACTGGTGCCGTCAGGGGCGAGGCAACATGGCACGAAAGTCCCAGCCACCACCTGGACCTAACCCTCACAGCAACATGACTCAGTCATAAGAACCGCCACAAACGCGACACGAGAAACACGCCAGGGCACACACGTCTGCGCTACTTAAATAATAATCACACAGAATCCTGCTTGCTGTCATCGTGCCTGGACAAAGGAACCCAGAGGGAAAACGGAAACCAAAGCATCTTTCCTCCGCTGGACTAAGGGAGGAAATCCCTAAATTATCAAAATTCCTCATCTACAAAATACTTCTTAAAAATTCCATTATTAAAAGAATAAATAACAAAATATATAAAAAATAACTTGGTTGCATCAAAATTATGACTAGGAGTTGTATCACGGTTTTCATGGCCTGTCTTAGTCAAATAGTCACTTTTGCTTTGATTTCATCTATTCCACTCTTAGGGTGCCTTAGTGCAGGGCCTAGTTAAAAATAGTATAAAATTAATAAATAAAAATGTTAAATAAATACCAAACATTAACATAAGAAGACATGAATATAAATACAGACATCTGGACAAAATTAAATAATTTACAGAATAAGCTAACTATCTTCAATGTCTTCCAGGAGCTGCAGCTTCTCTACTTTTAAATACTAATTCGGAATTGCAGTCACAAGTGACTTGGCTCTATTTACACTGTCGGAACATTGTGTTCTTAACACATTAAATTAAAATTCATCTTTTTACACATCTCAAATGTATCTAAAAAGAAGTGAAACCTTGGTGATCTTCCACTGGGAATTTACCACTGACCTCCCAGACACTTTCCCCACCTCCGTCAGTTCAGACACGGAGATCAAGGCCGGCCAGCCGTGACCTGCTGATGTAGCAGTGATTGGCCAGGGGCCTGGGTAGAGATGCAGAGGCCAGGACCTGGCCCCCAGATGGGGCCTCCCAGCTCAGAGACATGATCTGACAGGGCCACAATGCTGCCTACAGGCTGGACTCTCATCTGGAAGGCCTACTCCTAACTCCACCTCTGGCACAGAGCTCTGCCCACCCTCAACACAAAGCTGAAATAAATGAAAACAAAAACACACTTGTCACATGGGCCCTCACCGAGTACAGACATGAAGCCCAGGCTGCCAGTCCACCGAGCCCACACCTCCCTCCTAGCCTCTACAGACAAAGAATACTGTGGTTGCAAACTCCAAAACTTCCCTGAGAACCTTGTCCATGAGCTTCCACTGGAGACTTTGAGCTGCTCTTCAGATTTGTTGCAGAAACAAAAATAAATCACTTTGTAATACTTCTGCTTCCCCAGGCATGGGGAGGGCTTGGACCCAGAGACACTGATTTCCAGGCACCCCTTTGGATGAACCTGCCCAAGGCCACACCCAGGCTGCTGACAGGTAGGGATCCCCAGTGCGAGGAGCAGGGCAAGGGAGGTGAGCACTGGAGCCAGTGGGTGCTGCTCCCCATGTCACCACCTAGACCTGGATGCCCCGCACTGCCTGCTTGATGCTCTCCAGCAGGCCCTTGTTCTCGGGGTTCTGGTAGCAGTCCTGATTGGAATACATGTCGGTGAGGGTGCTCACATAGGCATCAAAATTCTGCTCGCATATCGGCTCCTAGAGAACAGAACTAGGTTAGCAAGTCCATCTGTGCAGTGGGCCCCATGCAGCAGAAGCCATTGTGGGAGCATCAGTGCCCACATAACCAGAGACAAAGCCAGGTGGAAGGGGTGGCGTTGGTGCCCACCCCCTCCTGGGAAACACACCAGGGTCTCTGTGGGCAGTAATCCCAGAGACCAACCGTCTGACCCCAGTCCTCCTATTTGATTCATGGGCTGCTCCAGGAGGCCAGAGCTCTGTGGCCGACAGCTATGCAGGTCAGTCAGCGAGCAGAGAACTACCACAAGCTTGGGCGACTCTTGCACCAGGATCCAGAAGGGTGAGGGGCCAGCCACCCTCCCCTGAATACCCCAGACAGTGAGCAAGGCTGTGTGCCCATGGCCAAAGTGCCTACCAGGTGGGGAAGGCGGATGTTGGCGAGACTTTGGATGAGGGCCTGGCTCAGGCCAGACAGCTCCAGGAACAGGGCTTCATTCTGCTCCTCGATGAGCTTGTTCTCCTCCTCTATGCTCTTTAGGTTCTTCTCCATGGAAGAGATCTGAGGACACAGCCAAGGGGTTGGGGGAGGCAGGAGTTGGCCCTGGGCTGCAGGAGGCAGAGGCCCTCTGCAAATATTCTGAGCTCAGGGGCCTGAGCCAGGGGCCACGTGTGGCCGTGGTTCTCTGTGCTGAGCCCTTCCAAGGGGTGGAGCAAAGGCACCAGCACGGAAGCACTTGAGCTCAACCTCAGCCACCCCACGTCTAACTTCTCCAAGCTTCCTCATCCCGTCTGTAAATTGCAGATACCTGTGTCCACCCTGTGGGTGTCAGGCTGCCTCTGGGTCTTCCCCTCACCAAAAGACCCACAAACTGCCTTCCCAGGGCTCCCAAGCAAGTCTGCAGGCCAAGCCCAAGCGTGTCCCCTCACCTTCTACACCCTGGTTAAGGCCTGTACAGGATTGTACTGGTCCTGAGGTCTCTGGTGTCAGGAGACAGCCTAGGGCTGACAGGACACCTCCAAGGAGCCCCAGGGGAGAGGCTCAGCTCATAAGAGGGCTATGCCTGGCGCTAGCCAGAAAAATGAGCTCCCTGTGGGAGGCTGCAGGAGGGGTCAAGCACTGTCCTGCGACCTGGTGACAAGTGTGGCTTTAAAAGACTGTGGGGGTCTACCCTACCTTCCCTTTGCCTTCAGCAGTAAGCACAGCCCACCAAACCCTCAAAGGGGCAGCAAAAGCCTCCGCAAAAAGGGAGTGAAAGGTGACCATTTGTCTTTTAAACAGACAGGTTTGTTTTGTTTTGCTACGTGTGAACATGGGAGTCTCACTGTGTTGCCCAAGCTGGTCCATGCTCCCAAGTTCAGGAGATCCTCCCACTTCAGCTGGGACCACAGGCATGAAACACTATAGGCCTGGCTAATGAGAGGTAAGAGCTACTGCCCCAAGGACACAGACACTGGTAAGGATCTTAAGACTCTGAGAGGCAGGAGGAGGGAGTGACCCCCACCATGCTGTGTGTCCCACCCAAGAGAGGTTTTGAGGAAACAAGGAAGGCCCAGCAGGGGCCTTGGCACTTCTGCTGTCACTGCCTGTGAACCTGGAGGATAGAACACTGACATGGACAGGACACACAGGACACGGTGAAACCCTTCCCGAGCTCCATGGCTGATGCTATTTTTATACAGGTTCTTAAGCCAGCAGAGCCCCAAAACAGCTGGAGCTGGAACACATCACCTATCTACAGGAAGGGGCCCTGAGCCAGCAGAGCAGCCAAACAGCTGGGGCCGGAACACATCATCTTCCCATCGTTCCCTCTGCCCTTGAAGGGGTTCCTCCTACAGTCCCCACGGGGAATAGTCACCTCCTTGTCCCTTTGTCCCTCTAGTCACTAGGGACTCCTCTTATGCCACCAGCTCTGCTCTGACCCAGTCAGCACCCAGAAGGTGAGGCATATTCTTGTTTTCAAAATAAGATCTCTACTGCTTTCTTCTGATTAAAAATGCTCAGTTGGGGGAAATCCCTTAGGCAACATGTAACCCTGTCACTCGGCCATAGTTGCACTCAGATGCCCATGGGCTATGGTCAGGACCTCATGGTAAAAGCCTCCCTCACGGAAGTGAGTCCTTGAGCAACAGCCAAGTGCAGCAGAACCCACTCTGAGTCCTACTGTACCGAGGAGGAAACAGGAACAGAGGTGGAGGGGTAAGACCACTCTGCCAGTATGTGGCTGTGCTGGGGAGCCCAGCTCCAGGTCCAGCCAAGCACCATGCCAACAGGCTATCAATACTAATGAGACTAGAAACTCCAGCGGGGCAGCTGGTTCTAGTACGATGCTAACCCTGAGGACCATTCCCTCTAGGACTGACCCAGGGAGCCCCCTAGGAGTGAGGCAATACCAGCACTGCCACACTGAGAATCCTTGCATGCTGAACACTGGGCTCTTGGCCAGCTCATCCCAGACAACATGGATGGATGGACTCCAGTGAGGAGGCAAGTCTGGCGGCAGCAACACCACCCACCTGGGACTGTAGCTGCACCATGGCAGCCTCCATCTCCGAGTTGGATTCATTCAGGTCTCGGATCTCCTGGTTCAGCTGCTTGATCTCCTCGTCATTCTCCAGCACTAGCCCAAAAAGAAAGCTCAGCTGTAGCTCTGGCCCGAGGCCCAACCAGCAAGGCGGGTGCAAGGGCCTGCTTTCTTAGTACAGCTGAGGCCCCCACCTGGCCTCCAAGCTCGCCTCTCTCGGGCCTGGATCCCACATTTCCTTCTGAGAAATCTGCCTTAGAAACTAGATGCCGTTGTTCTGCCTCCTGGCGTTGGCACTAGTGGGACTCATGGTTCTGTTTGCAGGTTCTAACTGCTGAGGCAAAAGGAGAAGGTGTCCACAAATGAGTCTCCTTGTATGGGTGGGGGTGAACCAGGCCCTCCACAATCCCTTGGACATGGCTTCCAGTGCTGCCAGATGGCTCTCTATACCAATGGTCACCAAAGCCCAGGCATGACCACTCAGCAAGGCCAGGGAACCCAGACAGGGGAATGGGGTACTTCAGCAGTGTTGGCAGGCCCAGCAGATCAGGACTCATTCCAGGAGTGGCCAGCCTCCCTACTCCCTCCCCAGGGACTCCCTGAAGGGCATCCTTACCATCACTGGTCTTGAATTTTGGGCTGAGAACCTCGTCCCCTGAGAGTTTTCCCTTCTTTCCAGCAAAGGTTGCTCTGGGACAGCCAGATAAACTAGAACAGAGGTCATTCATCACTGACCAGCCCAGGGTCTCACACCATGACCACCCAGGGTCTCATACCATGACCAGTCCAGGGTCTCACACTATGACCAGTCCAGGATCACACATCATGGTCACCCCAGGGTCACACACCATGACCAGTCGAGGGTTACAAACCATGATCCATACAAGGATTCACACCATGTCCAGCCCAGGATCTCACACCATGAGCAGCCCAGGATCTCACACATAACCACCCCAGGGTCACACAACATGAACAAACCAGGGTCACACACCATGACCAGTCCAGGGACTCATACCATGTCCAGCGCAGGATCTCACACCCATGACCAGCCCAGGGTCACACACCATGATCAGTCCAGGGTCTCATACCATGACCAGTTCAGGATCTCACACTATGACCACTCCAGGGTCACACACCATGACCAGTCCAGAGTCTCACACCATGTCCAATCAGGGTCTCACACCATGACCAGTCCAAAGCATCACACAATGACTAGTCCAGGATCTCAAACCATGATCAACCCAGGGTCTCACACCATGACCAGTCCAGGGACTCACACCATGAACAGTTCAGGGACTCACACCATGACCAGCCCAGGGTCTCACACCATAACAACCCCAGGGTCACACACCATGTCCAGTCCAGAGTCTCACACCATGACCAGTCCAAGAACTCACTCCATGAACAGTCCAGAGTCACACATGACCAGTACAGGGACTTATACCATGTCCAGTCTAAGGTCAAACACCATGACCAGTCCAGGATCTCACACCATGAACAGCCCTGACTTACACACCATGATCAGCCAAGGGGCACACAAAATGTCCAGCCCAGGATCTAATACCATGACCAGACCAGGCTCTAACACCATGACCAGACCAGGGTCACAAGGTCACACACCATGACCAGCCCAAGGTCTCACACCATGACCAGCCCAGAGCCACACACCATGACCAGCCCAGAGTCACACACCATGACCAGCCCAGAGTCACACACCATGACCAGCCCAAGGTCTCACACCATGACCAGCCCAGAGTCACAGACCATGACCAGCCCAGAGTCACACACCATGACCAGCCCAGAGTCACACACCATGACCAGCCCTGGTCTCACACCAGGACTAATCCAGAGTCTCACACCATGACCAGCCCAGAGTCACACACCATGACCAGTCCAGGTCACACACTATGACCAGTCCAGGGTCACACCATGACCACCCCAGGGTCACATAGCATAACCACCCTAGGCTTACACACTGTGACCAGCCCAGGGTCTCACACCATGACAAGCCCAGGAACTCATACCATATCCAGCCCAGGGTCTCACACTGTGACCAGTCCAGAGTCACAAAATGACCAGTCCAGGGACTCACACCATGACAAGCCCAGGGTCCCACACTATGACCAGTCCAGGGTCACACACCATGACCAACCTAGGGTCTCACACCATGACCAGTCTGGGGCCATACACCAAGACCAGCCCAGGGTCACATAACATGACCAGTTCAGGGTCTCACACGATGACCATTCCAGGGTCACACCATGACCACCCCAGGGTCACATAGCATAACCACCCCAGGGTCACACACCATGACCAGCCCCGGGTTACACACTAAGACCAGTCCCGGGTCACACACTATGACTGGTCCAAGCCATGATCCATCACACTTAGATGACACTGAGGGCTCCCTTTGGCAGAACTGCCCCATCAGCTGCCTACCCTCCCTGGAAGTAAGAAGCTGCAGTCCAAGCAAGGCAGGGGACAGGAAGATGCCCCCTCAAAGTACAGCCTGTCTGGTAGGCCACAGCCGGCCCCATGAGTGGCAGGAGAGCCTTGGGCATAACTATTCCCAGGCACAGCTCCCTCTATGGTCTGAGGGCCACAGGCTGCCTGCTGGCACCTTGCAGTCCTGACTTTCCAGAGGAGTTCCTGGGAGCTGAGTATCCAAGCTCCTTCAGCCTGAGGTTCGGTGACACTGATGAGTGCTAACAGAGATATTCACATGGACAGGTACATTAGAATGTGTGGACAATCAGGCATGATTTCAGGTCTGTGCAGTGGCTTCGTTTACTACAGGGACTCTGTACAGATTCTTTACTTAGGCTTGAAGATGTCCAGTGAATAACAAAAGCAGGAGGAACAGCAGCTCTGTCTTCATTCTGAATCTGTCTCCTATTTTACCTTAAACTTATGCATTGTTAATCACTTAAAGAGTGTTGTCTAAAAACTGGTAGCACAAGGTTAATTAGCCATAAATTTTCCTAACATATCTTATTCCCCTTCCTTTAAGACTGAGGAAACTAAGGTATCGTCCACAGATTGTCTGTTACCAGCTTCCACCAGAAACAGCAGAAGCTTGCAGACAGATCACCCCAGGAAGTGGCTACACACTAAGTATGACCAGTTAACTCAGAGTCAACCACCCTACAAAGGCCAAATTGCCCCTAAAGAATAACAAAGAATGAGGCTTCCCCAGTGCTGGAGCTCCCAGAACCAGTCCAGAGGGACAGACTGTGGTTTGACCGAGGCTGTTTATGCAACTCTAGCCCCTGGCCCCATTCTTCCTCTGTTTAAGCCTAAGGCTCATGTCAACACCCCTGAAGACAGGCTGAGACGTTTGATCCCTGTCTTAGCATCATAGCTACATTGCTTCGATTGCATTCCAGCTTCTCACCATAACATTTGTTCACTTTATTCAAGGTAAGTAGCTGGACCTGCTTCGTTAGGACCCCCAGAGTCAGGTCTCTGGCCTAGGATTCCAGTAACACATCTACCTCTTAAGTGAAGGTCAAGGCAAGTTGAGATGTACTTAGAAAGCCCACCCTCTGTATACCTGGCCCTGGCCCCAAGAACCTCCTCCTTGGCCTTCCAGGCCTTTCCTCATGGGCTGTGGCCTTTGGCCATTCCTGATGTCCAGGTGTAACCTGATCCCTCCTTTGCCCCAAGTCAGGTCACTTCACTTACAGAGGCAGCCTGGTAAGATCCTGGCTCAGAACGTTCTACCTCTTCCTCATACCACTATGACCTGATCCCATAGGCTAGGCCCTCCCCAGCTCCAGTCACACCAACGGCCTGTCCCACAGACAGCTGGGGTGAGTTGGCTCCCTCTTGGAGGCTTCCTTGCAACTGACCACCATTGTCCACTGTAGGTAACTTACTCGTCTGTCTACTCAGTCTTTCTCCCCACCTACCCTGCCCAAAACTCACTCTGAAAGGGCAAGGGTTGGTTGTCCTTTATCCTCTGCTCTATCACCAGGCCTTGGAGCAAGGTGGACTCTCAGTAAATGCTTTGGGTGAATGAATGCGTTAGTTAATCTTGCAGATGGAGGGAGGGAAAAAGGAAGGGAGGAGAGAGGGAGGGAGAGAAGGAGGAAGGAAAAAGGAAGGGAGGGAGGGGAAGGAGGAAGAGGAGGAAGGAAGGAAGGAGAAAAGAAGGAGGATGTGAAGAAGGAGGAAGGAAAGAAAGAGGAAGGGAAGGAGGGAGGAAAGAAGGAGGAAGGGAGGGAGGAAGGAAGAAAGGGAGGGAGGGAGGATGGAAGAAAGGAGGGAGGGTGAGAAGGA
>PVKS010040027.1:0-16880 GCA_004027875.1 Aplodontia rufa | reverse complement strand
ATTATAGTTATCCTAAGTCCTATAATTGTTAATTCTATAAAATGTTTGTGCTTCTAATCTATGGGCTAAGAGGTAAAATCTAACTTCTACAAAGACAAGAAAGGCTAATGTAACTTATTTACTGCCGAGGGGTCAAAACTCAACCTCTGCAGGAACAGGAAAGATAAACATGTCTTTCTGCAGATGTTTCACGTATCACAGTTTCTTTGTTCCTTAGTTTTAATTATTTTGCTTTCTATATCCAATTTTATTTTAAAGCCAGTATAGCTTTAATATCCATGAATTCTATATGTTTTATTACTAATACTCTTCTTAACAATCCGCAACAGTAATTTGAGTAATACAATTCTTATAACAATCAGAAAGTTTCCAGTTTAAGTAAATTCATAATACATATAATTACTAAAACACAGCCAATTTCTAGAAGGGATGGTTTTGGCAATCTCCAAGGCTGGCTTTGCCTAGCCCATCCCCAAGTCTGGACTTTGTCAGACAGAACTTCGGTGGACATTGCCTCCTCCATTTAATCTGCTTGATAAGCCAATAAGATATTCTTCTTCTTCTTTTTTTAAGAGAGAGGGACAGTGAGAGATAGAGAAAAAGAGAGAAACCATTTTTATTTTGTTCTTCATGTGACTTTTGTTGCTATGAGACTTTGTGTGTACTTGGTGCTGGGGTTTGAACTCATGTACTCGCACATGCCAGGAAGCGCCGTAACCGCCGAGCCACCGCTCCAGCCCCAATAAGATATTCTTAATGAATTATAGGTCATGTAGGCATAAATTTATATATTTACCATCATTATTCAGAAGCTAAATATTATGTGTGAATTTAAAGTGCTCAACACTTGGGACTGGAGCAGTAGCTCAGTGTTTAGAGTGTTTGCCTGGCATGTGTAAGGAGCCAGGTTCAAACCCCAGTACCACATACACAACTAAGTATTGGAGATACAAAGGCCAGATGGAAAAATAAATAAAATTGATTCTCTCTTTTTTTATAAAAAGTGCCCACCACTTAATATTCACGAATAACTGTATGTATGTGACCAGTCAGTAGATTTTGAAGCTAAATATAGCCAGGCATAGTGTCGGAGGCCTGTAATCCCATTACATGGGAGGCTGAGGCAGGAGGATCACAAGCTTGAGGCTGTCCTCGGCAACTTAGCAAGAAATATGTTTCAAAATATTAACAATAACAACAACAAAAAATTGGGTTACTGGGGATAGTTCAGTAGTAGTGTGCCCCTGGACTGAATGCTCAGCACTACAAAAAAAAAAACAAAAAAAAAACCCACCCTAAATATATTGGCTCATGTTTTTCAAAACAATGAACATAATTACACCACAGAAATTGAAATTATTATTCTTTAATTTAAAACTGCAAATACATAGTAAAACATCTCTGTAAAAGATGAATTATCTTTGTGCTTATGTTGTTTCTTCCAAAAAAATCACAAAAATACTCATTTCTAATCTAAACAATGACCCTAATTTTTGTTTTGTAAAGATGATAGGTTTGATGGCGAACATTGCAAAATGGGATTTATGTAGAAATAATGACTTTCTCAGCTACTTTGCCTAAAATTTAGCCACGATTAAACCACTTGCTATTAGGTGCTCCTGAAAATACTATAATTGGTCAGTTAATCCATGTCCCATCTCAGTGTGATAAACGATGGCCTTAACTATGACAATGACTTAGGTCAAATTACATAATCAAGTTTATAAGGATAAATCTGCAAATTGTATATTAGGTCAATGAAGAGACCAACATAGGTAACTCACTCTTCTTCTCCCATATTCCAATAAGACAGTTTTATAGACATATTTCAGTGCATTTGATATATGTTAAAAATAGTACTTGCTTTAAAAAATCAGGATTAAGTCCCTTGTGTGAGCTTGACTGAAAAAAGAGCTGCACTGTGATTACCAATAAAGCAGCAGGTGAATTGCTTGGGTAGGCTCTCTAAAGCCTGTTCTTTTCCCCAAGTGCTCATTTACAGTGATGAAAACAAGCCAGATAGCAGGGGAATTCAGCCTGAAAAAAGGCTTATTTTCCCCTCCTAAGAGACAAATTTATTTTATCTCTTGGCTCATATTACAAAGTGTGGCTGTTCTCCAAATCAGCATTTGAGGATAATTTTTTCAAAAAATGTTTCTCACCTCTTCCCCAGGATCATGCTTTCTGCAGTCTATTGAGAGTATCTGGCTACCTCTTCATCTCCACAGGTCTCTCATAGATCTTTTCTCATTTCAAGTACTCTTCCTGTTCTGTGCCACGAATCTCCTGATCAATTCATTCCATTTGTAAAACCCAAACCTTATAAACTAGGCTTAAGAAGACAGATGAAGCGGGCTGGAGAGGTGGCTTAGCAGTTACGGTGCTTGCCTGGCATGTGCAAGTATGCGAGTTCAAACCCCAGCACCATGTACATCAGCGAAGTGTCTGAGGAATGAAAGTCATTTGAAAAACTAAATAAAGATTGCTTCTCTCTTTTCTCTCTCCCTCACTGTCCCCTTACAAACATTTAAATTCCAGGTATTCAGGGTAGAATACTTCTTCTCCATCCCTGAAAATTTTTTAAAAATTTTATTGAGGAGTTGTGTTATATAATTATAAATGCATATGTAGTAACAATATGATATGCCCCTGATCCTCACCCAGAATCGCCCCCACATCACCCACACCCCAGTCTCTTGACTCTTCCATATTCGTCCCATAACAGATAAATGTCATATGTCATATGTGTGTGTGTATATTTCCAATTCTGGAAGCATAAATTGTATAAAGACTTTTAGAGAGTCTTAATTTGTTTCATGCATTGTTTTGTGTGAATTTGACTCTATACAAGTACATTATTGGGCTGGAGCATTGGCTCATCGATTATAGCGCTTGCCTGGTATGCATGCGGACGCCAGTTTGTTCCCCAGGACCATGAAGTGTTGGAACAATGAAAGCCACAAGAAAAACTAAAAAAAAAAATTGATTCTTTCTCACTCTCTCTCTCTTTCTAAAAAAAAAAAGCACATTACTACAATATCAACTTTGTATGAAAGCGCTATGATTATACATAAAAATGTTGAAATTTTCCTAAAATTAAAAAATGCCCTTTTTGTACATCTGCATTTGTGAACAATAACATTTCTAGAGCTCTAGACATTTTTTGGCAACTACAAATGCACTGGTGACCCACTTGAGTGATCTCATCAATACTTAGGTTGTCTATTTTAGTATTTTATATATGATAGTAGGTATAAAGCTGGGTGCATAGTCTTACCATTGTGATATGCATTTAAACATTTCACGTTTTGACTTTTATAAATTTTGGTTTGTATGGTATATCCATGTGATTGTTGTTAGTATACCTATTTATACTTGCAAAAATAAGTATCATTAGCCAGGAGTGGTGGCACATGCCTGTAATCCCAGTGGTTTAGGAGACTGAGGCAGGAGCATCATAAGTTCAAACCCACCCTCAGCAATTTAGCAAGGCATGAAACAACTTAGCAAGATCTGTCTCAAGATAAAAAGAGTCAGGATATGGCTCAGTGGTTAAGTGCCTCTGGATTCAATCCCTGGTACTAAAAAGAGAAAAAGTATCATTGCCTATTTTATTGTGTAATTGTGCCTATGAAGTGTTTGTTTTTAAATGTTTCTCAAATAAATTCCTTCTTAAGAGGCTGGATCAGTGGCTCAGTGGTTCTGGTGCTTGCCTGGCATGCGCAGGTATTCGAGTTCAAACCCCAGCACCATGTATACAGCGAAGTTTTGGAGCAACGAAGGCCACATGAAAAACTGAATAAAAATTGTTTCTCTCTTTCTTTCTCTCTCTCACTGTCCCTCTTTCTTTTTTAAAAAAATCCTTTTTAAAATGTAAATTATTGTCTTTTTTTTGTTTGTTTTAAGAGAGTGGGACAGGGAGAGAGAGAGAGAAAAAGAAAGAACCAATTTTATTCAGTTTCTCATGTGGCTTTCATGGCTCCAGGTCACTGTGTACCTGGTGTTGGGGTTTGAACCTGCATCCTTGTGCATGCCAGGCAAGCACCATAAGCACCGTAACCGCTGAGCCACTGCTCCAGCCCCATAAATGCCTTTTAAATATTTTTTTTTAAGAGAGAGAAAGAGAATCAATTTTATTTATTTTTCATCTGGCCTTTGTTTCTCCGACACTTAGCTGTGTATGTGGTGCTAGGGTTCAAACCAAGGTCTTTGTGCATGCCAGGCAAGCGCTTCAACTGCTGAGCCACTGCTCCAGTCCCTCTTTTAAAGATTTTTAAAAATTTTTTTCCAGAATTAAATTTTTGGAATTTTTCATTTTGTGTTACTTAAGGTTGAACCCAGAGCCTTACACATACTAGGCAAGCACTGAACTACATCCCCAGATCTTTTTAATATTTTTTTGGAGGGGGAGATAAGATCTCCTTAAATTGGCTAGGCTGACCTCAAACTTGTGATCCTCCTTCCTCTACCTACTAAGTAGGTGGGATTACTGGCGTGTACCAGCATGCCCAGCTTATTTTGGGGATTTTGATCTTTCAGACCTTTAGACTTTAGGGATTTAAATATTGAGGATATGGCATCTAGGGTTGTGTCTTTCAAAATCATATCCCAAATTCAGATTTCAGGACTATGAGGAGCCATACCTGGATCAGACTGTGCCAGAACTTGAAGAACAGGCTTTTACACCCAGAGATTAGGACCAGAATAATAACCCCAAGACATTCCTTTCACTAGTTGGATATACCTTTGAATTGGAAAGAAGTTAAGTGCAGGGGTTGTTGTACTAGAATGGCAGGATCAAATAGGTTGGAAACATTTTTTGTGATTATACATGTGGGGAAAGCAGGCAAACAATGACAATAGATAGGTACCTCTTAGGTCAGCCACAGAGCTCACAGGGACACCTCCCTAATACAAGGTCAGAAAAGCATCAGAAATCCACACATAAACCACAGCGTAGTCATGGCTGAGTGACCTGGAGGTGGCTGTTCCACCCTTGTGCGGGGGAGGGAGGTTTGCTGTGAGCTCTATGGCTGACCTAAGGGGCATCTTACTTGCTTTCCTGGGCAGGTCCAATTTTGCAGTGAGATGCATAGAGATGGGAAGTTGTTTAGAGCTCACCAGGGCAGCTTATGCATTCACACTACACAGTTTCACAGGTTATGCAAAAATTCCCAAGATTCCATGAGATATCTGTTTCCTTCCAGTAAATCCAATTTGCCTACCTGGAGTTTTTATTTACATCCAGAAGAACCTTCACTGCTATATTTCCCAGAATAGTTTTTTCTCACACTACTCATTCGCATGTTCTTTTCCCTACAACCCTCACCAAGATATCACAGCTCACCAAGAATGTCATGTTTTGACTCTTTAAACTTTTGCTGTTCCTCTGCACAAGATTCTCTTCATCTTCTTCCCGAAACCTTACTCAAGGACACCCCCTTCATGATACTTCCCACTGTCGCCCTAAGAACACAATATCTCAGACTAGGTAAATTATAAAAGAGATTTATTTTAATTCACAGTTCTAGAGGTGCAAGGCCTAGAAGCATCATTTGGTAATGGTCTTCTGGCCTGCCAGTCTGGTAGCACAGAGATTTCACAAGGCAAGAGACAGGGAGTATGTGAGTGGAGGTGTGTGTATATCTGGTCTCTCCCTCTCTTTTAACAATGCCACTAGGATTCAATCATGGGGACTTAATCCTAATGACCTAATGACCTTAATCCTAATCACTTTACAAAGGTCTCACCTCTAAACACTATAATTGGATTAAGTTTTCATCCTCTTAATACCTCACAATGAGGATTAGATTTTAACACAGGAAGCTTTAGGGAACAAACCATATCAAAATCATAGCACACCAAATACCTGCTTTGATTTGGAAGGTTCTTCATTGTGCCCATAGGAATTGTCATACCACAATTATGACACTAAATTATTGCACTGTGTCATCTTAGGTTTACTTGCCTATTTAGATAGTAAGCTCCTCAACAGAGACAACTTTCTATGTGACTCTATTCATCCTGTTCCATATTACAATATTTAACAAACAGAAGACCTGTTACCCAAATGAATAAATAGGTAAGCAGTTTCTGCTTCATCATGAGGACATGTTCAATCTTACTTGCTGGAAGAATAAGAGATAATGGAAAAGTACCAAGGCCTTTCTAGATCTGATGACAGTCATTTGGTCCCCAAACATGTCAGAGTCCAGCCAAAATCAATAAAGCTACCTACCTAACTCACAGATGACTCAAAATAATCCAGAAGAGCTGCTTAACTAATACATAGATTCCAAAGAAATGGCTATTGTTTTGATCCACTGACCTTTGGTGTCACTTCTTAGGCAGCATTTTTGTGGCAATAAATAGCTGGTACAATATCTGTGGGTTAGAGTTTACCTGAGGATCACCAATTTGAGGGCATTGCTTGCTGCTAAAAAAAATTTTTTTTAATCCAAGGATTGCTTTTACAAGTCTCACTATGCATGTATATGAAGAGGGATGTACTTATAAATCTATAGAGATATTTATCACATCTTGCAAATGTTTTAAAATTGGTGTAAAAATTTAAACTAGATTTAAAAAATTTTAAAACTTAAAGGAAAAAAGAAAATCATCAATAATTTCTTTTATTACAATTTACCTGTTAATTTTTGCATTTCTATTGAGTCTTTATTCATGTATTTACTTGTACATGTAATAACAAAAACACTGCACATAGGTTTAATATTAGAGGGAAATTACCGTATTCATACTTAACATCCACAAGTATTTTAATGGCTTGAGAACAGTTCTTCAAATAAATTTGCTAAAATTTTATCATCTCAATTGTTAAGAAGTTAAATTACATTTTTTCCTATTATTAACATGATTTTTCTTCCTTTGGTATTACTTCTTCAGGCAATAGACATTCTTTTTCTTTTTTTTGTGTGTACTAGGGATTGAAATTAGGGGGACTCCACCACTGATCTATACATCTCCAGCCATTTTTATTTTATTCTGAAATAAGGTCTAACTAAACTCCTGAGGGTGGCCTTGAACTTGTGATCCTCCTGCTTTGGCCTTCCAAGTAGCTGGGATTATAGGCATGCACTACCATACCCAGCAAAGGTTAATTGTAGAGTTGATTCATGAAAATTTATCAGCTTTAACTGAGTAGACAAAAGATCTGATTTCCAGATTTTGGTTCATAAACTGCTATACTACTGGATGAATACAATTTATTCCCCAGTTTCATACTCTTCTCTGTAATACTTCACAATTTTGGTTACCTCTTACTTTTCTCAAACTTGGTGAGTTGTATATCCTACTGTGAAAGTGAATTTACACAACTCTAGCTATTTCTCTGATCAATCCTTTGCCTCTGACTGTGGTTATTTTCTAAAGATTTCTTTTAAAATTTTTTTTAAAAAGAGAGATGGAGAGAGAGAGAGAAATAATCAACTTTAATTTTCCATCTGACCCATTTCTCTGGCACTTAGTTATGTGGTGCTGGGGTTCGAACCTGGTCCTCCAACTGCTGAGCCAATGCTCAAGCCCTTCTAAAGATTTTCTTAGTCTTTTGTTCATCTCCCATTGCAATCACTATCTGTAATTAAGCAATTATAATCTTAGTTTCACTCTTTTCTCTCTCTGAAATATGGTCTGCTCTGGGTATCTAGTTCTTCTGATCACTCTGCTTTTTCAATCTTGTCCTCTCCACTTCTATAAGACCTTATTTTCCTTTTTTTTTTTTTTTTGTACAGGGATTGAACCCAGGGTCTTGCATATCTAGACCATCATTCTGCCACTGATCCCAGCCCTTTTTATTTTTGGGACAGGCAAAATAAGTGTCAAGTATGGCCTCAAACTTGAGATTCTCCTGCCTTTTTTTAAAGAGAGAGGGACAGTGAGAGAGTCAGAGAAAGAGAGAAACAACTTTAGTCTTTCACATGGCCTTAGTTGCTCCAACACTCGGTTGTGTACGTGGTGCTGGAGTTTGAACCTGGGTCCTCAGGCTTGCCAGGCAGGCACGGAAACCGCTGAGCCACCGCTCCAGCCCTCTCCTGTCTTTCAAGTAGCTGGGATTACAACCATGTACCAATATGCTGCGCTTGCCTGTATTTTTAATCTACTTCCCTCCACTGGCTCCTTTCCCTTGAACTTCATGTGTCTTCTAGCCTTTGAAATTCTTCCTTAACCCTGCTTCTTCCTCAATTGTTTTCCCATTGCTCCCTGTCCCTTCACTACCAAACTTTTTTTTTTTGGTGGGTGGGAGGAGTGGGGGGGTAGGTGGAGGACCTGGGGATTGAATACAGGAGTACTTTACCACTGAGGTATATCCCCAGTACTTTTTATTTGAGACTCAGTCTCACTAAATTGCTGGTGCCCGCTATTGATAATACCAGTCACTATGGAAAGAAGCAAAAATCGGAGTTAAGATAGTCTAATATACTCTTCCTTCCCTTCAGAAGTCGTCCTACCAGGGCTGGGGATGTGGCTCCGAAGTAAACAGCATGCGCGAGGTCTTGGATTCAATCCTCAGCACTGGGGATTGGGGATCGGGGACCGGTCATCCTGCCATATACACCATGAAAAAACGACTGGTTCAACTTTGTGAAGTGGCTCATTGTATGCTACGAATTTCCACTGCGTTGTAGCTGACTTCTGGCTTGGCCATTTGTAGCTAGTGGGAAAGGCACCTTAAATGTTCCATTTACCATAAGCGAAAAATGAGTGGCGGGACATGAAAAGTTTTGATTCAAATAACGTCAATTAGCTGTATTTAGAGGCTTTTTCTTAAGACGAAGACAGGCATAGGGGTATCTGCTTTTCCTATATCCTACTCCCTAGTCCAGGCCCCCGTTCCTCTCACTTTCAATCCCACTTCAGGCTCCTTAAGGAATAGCAAAGGAAATTCTTTCAATAATGACTCCAGAACTCCTTTGTCCTTAAACGCGAGTCCGCCGGTTCGGAAGGGAAGAGAAGATCCACTCTCGCCTGCCTACGCATTCAGGCCTTCCGGGATCTGGCGTCTAGCCCCAGAGCAACTGCGTGCCTGGGCCTCGCGGTACAGCAAAGCGTGCCCCTGCGGGACTGCGGTCCCTGTTCAGGGGATGGGACCCCAGAGCGCGAGCCGGCACAGAGGCGAGCCACAGAAGCCGGCAGAGTAGAGTGGCCAGGCGGTTCCCAACGGCATGGCTGGGGGAAGGGAGGCACGCCCGGAAGTCGGTTGGGGATAGAGGGTGGAACCAGGAGTGAGACTTCCGGTGGCGCAAAGTGTGTCGGGAGCGGCTTCCAGCAAACCTTCCCCGGCTTCTGGAGGGACCACCGTTGCCGTAGTCTCAGCTTCTACGACCTGCGTTCGAGCTAAACGGCCACGGTGGCCACTACTGCGGCTTCTCTTGAGTTCGGTTTTGACCGTATTTGTTCGCAGGCGGCCGCCGGCGTTCTAGCTGCGGCCGCGGCCGACATGTTGTGAGGCGGCGGCGCGGGTGTCTGAAGGATGGTTTGGCTGCGGCGGCGGCAACGGCTGCTGGCGGCGGCGGCAGCGGCAGCAGCAGCAGCAGCTGGGGCTTGGGCTCTGTAGAGCCGAGCCCGGTGGGTGTCTGCCCGGTACCGCAGCGAAGCCAGTACCTCTGGATCTTGCCTCTGCTCCGGCACTATTGGGGACAGCTTAGGCGACCGTACCCGCCCCTCTGAGGAGACACGAAGGTGGTACCCCGGCCACTCAAATTTCCGGACCACGCTTTGTCCCCTCCCTAAGCCGGACGGTGCAGTCCCCAGAATCCTCAATTCCCGACTTTACTCTCAAACTCGCCCTGAAGCTCTCAGCGTGGCGGCCCTTGCCTTCTGGAGTCCGCTCCTCCCCCTTCCTTTTCAGCACCTCTTCTAAGAGCGTCCTCCAGATCCGTCTCTGGGCGGTCTTTTGAGAAACCTTCGCGGAGTTGTGGACTAGAGCCGGGGAGTTTTTAAAAGTCGGGGGGTTGAAAGCGAAGGCACGATGGCTTCCTCCTCTGGCAACGACGACGATCTCACTATTCCCAGAGCTGCTATCAATAAGATGATCAAAGAGACTCTCCCCAATGTCCGAGTGGCCAACGATGCCCGAGAGCTGGTGGTGAACTGCTGCACCGAATTCATTCACCTTATATCTTCTGAAGCCAATGAAATTTGCAACAAATCGGAAAAGAAGACCATCTCACCAGAACATGTCATACAAGGTAAGTCTTAGTGTGGGATTTGGTTTAAATGAGCGTCCGGGGACAGTCTGCTTGTCGCCTGACCTGTTCATGTCAAAAGCCTTCATTCCTCTTCCCTGGTAAGTAGCGTTAATGAAAAAGTCACACCGGCACGAAGGCAGCTGGTGCTTAAGAAAACACCATGTGGCATTTTGGAGGTACTTTTCATCCAGTGAATACAAGTAAGGAGTGCAGATATTAAGGTCAACAAATATGCCCCAAACAGGAAGTGTTAGTCCAACTTACATCGAGGTCTCAAAGCAACAAGCATTGCCTGTCTGCTTTTGAACTCAGATAATGACAACTGGGAAAGGAACCCAGAAGTTTTTCTCTTTAGACAGAACTTCAGGTCAACCTCAGTTGACCTTTTCAAAATGTAGAGGGAAAGATTCATTTTTTTGAACACATACATTTAAAAATCTCAACACGAAATTGTTCTATCATGCAAAGTTTATTGGTGTTGAATAAAGGGAGTATATTTTCTCCTTAAAAATGGTTTCATGGTGGAACATTCATCCACAAGTTACCAAAGCACTCCTATGCACTCCTATTCTGTGCGATGCTATGTTCTCGTTTTCTTTTTCTTTGGGGTTTTATGTTGCTGGCTTTATTCTTTGGAGATAAGTTTTTAAAGTTTGGATCAAAAGATTAAAGGATTTTTTCCCCCTGTCCTTGCTGCCATTCCCGTTTGAGGATAGATACACAGAAAGTCAAACTTTTTTTGGAAAACACTTCTGAAAATTTTAGCATTTCTTTTCCTATATCTTGGAAAGGTTTTAGTCCAGTATTAGGGATTTGGTAGTCTATGTTCTCATGGTTTCTGGGAGAGAAGATAATACCAGTTCCAATGTTTTGGGATGTGTTTTCTATTAGTTTTCATACCCTTATGAAAAAGTTGTATTCAATTTGAGGTGATAACTTCCTTGTGATTAATTAAAAGAAAAATTCCTTAATTGCTTTTGAAGTCAGAAGAAAATCACGTTCGATTTTAATCATATTAATAGGCAGGTAGTCTCTATCGTTTCATTTTTATAGGTTAACTCTCCTGTTATTGTCAAATGGAGAACACATCTGCTCATATTGACTGTATCCACTATTTTACTGTCAATATTGACAAAAGGATTAAATGACTCACTTTTGATCCTTTATAGTGAGTGTACTGAAGGTAGATTTAAAATATACCCTGCTGAGCTAGGGATGTAGCTCAGTGGTAGAGCTCCTGCCTAGCATGTGCCAGTCCCAGAGCCTGGGTTCATTACCCAGCGAGGGGTAGGGGAATGCACACAGGCTGCCATTTTGTTACATAGGAGAAAAACCCCTGGGGAAAAGCATATTTGAGTTTTAAACCTAGTATTTTTTTCCCCCTACTTGTTTGGTATGCTGAATAGCAAGTAAAATGAAAGCCAAGTTGTCAGTTTTTCTTCTTGTGTTTTAATTTTTACATTGTGTGATTGCTGTCATGTCTTTCACAAGATTATCCAACACAAACAGTTATAATTACCTTTTACTACTCAAAAAGAAAAAAGAACCTTATATCAACATTCCCTTTTTTAATGAAAATTGCAGAAGATTTCAACAGGATCTGCCTAAACATTTGTTTACACCACAGAAGTGGGAATCTGTTCAAAAATCTAATAACACATTACAGTCTGTCTTCTTGGGGAAGAGTTTATTCTTTTCTAGGTTATATTTAGATTTATGATTGACATGATGGAATAAAAGTGCAGCTGTAGCAAGCTGTATGCTAAATAGTTCAACTTTGGAATATGCTAAATTCAGTATGAGTCAGAAAGTTACAGAGAAAGAGCATTTTCCTTTGTGTAATGAGGACAGTATTAATTTTTTAAAAAACCATGTGTTGACTTGTTATAGTCTTAGACATTTACCAGGTTTTTTTTTTCCTCCCTTGCAATGTTGCTATTTTCTTCTTTTTAACTGGGGATTGAACTCAGGGACACCTTACTATGGAGCCACACCCCTAATCCTTTTTATTTTATTTTATTTTTCAAGGCAGAGTCTTGCTAATAATGATAACAATAATGTACATTTTAAAGTGATAAAGTTCTCACATGTTGAAGTTTGGGCCTTTACTAAGTACTATCTGGCTTATCAGCAAATAAGCATTCTGAGGCAGTTCTGTTAAATGCAAATTAAGGTTGAAATAATTTTATCACAGTTAAGCTGCAAAGTAACTTAGTTAAAACCTTTGTTTTTTTGTGTTTCGATTATTTTGAGTTTAAGAAAGTAGACTTGCTATTGAAAATCACATATAGGGGGCTGGAGTGTTTGCGTGGTGGTTATGGCACTTGCCCGGCATGTCAAGTACACAGGTTCAAACCCCAACACCCATGTACACAACTAAGTGTCAGAGCAATGAAAGCCATGTGAAAAACTCAATAAAAATTGATCCTCTCTGTCTTTCTCACTGTCCTTCTCTCTTAAGAAAGAAAATCATAACCTAGAAGTTATAAGCTATTAAAAGTGTTCTTTTGGGGGCTGGAGCTCAGTAGTTAGAGCATTTTCCTGGCACGCACGAGAACTCAGGTTCAAACTCCAGCACTACACACACAACTAAGTGTCAGAGAAACAAAGGACAGATTAAAAAAGTAAATAAAATTGATTCTCTCTCCCTCTTTCCTTCCCTCTTCAAAAAAAGAGAAAAGTTCCTTTTCTTTTTTTTTTTTTTTAATTTTTGGTACTGGGGATTGAACCCAGAGGCACTTTACCACTGATCTACATCCCCAGCTCTTATTATTTTTTATTTTGAGACAGGGTCTTACTGAATTGTTTACGGCCTCATAACAGTTGAGGCTGATCTCAAATGTTCAGTCCTGTCTGTCACTGGGATTACAGCTGTGCACTATCATGTTAGCACAACTTTCAAATATTGAGAATCAGTTGGGGGTGGAGAACCTTACAGAAAATATATTACCATAAATACTAATTTTAGAACTTAGTAGTGGTTCTGATTAAAATATAAAGCTGAGCAAATAAAAAGGAAAAATATAAAGCTGGATGTTTGTTTTTAACTTTACATGATACCATTTACAAAGCCAAAATTAAATGTTTTTAAATGACATTACTTTCTTCCTGTATTTTAAAGCTCTTGCTATGTTTTTTTTCCGTATTTATGAGAACAGTAACTGAAAGTAATGAAAGTTTAGAGAAGTCTCTTGAGAATGTGCTTCTTCAACCATTGAATTGCTTCAAACTATGTCGAAGGACCTTTTTAAAATTCCACTGTGAGACACTGGTACTTTTGTAAAATATAATAAAAATTGATCACTGGAGAAAATAAAATAAAAATATATGTAAAATTAAAACTTGATTTTTTTGTTATTAGATTCAGCAGACAAAATTACTTTGTGAAATTATTATAAAGGTTCTTAAATGCTTATTTTGAATCTCCATTCTTTTTGTTTGTTTGTTTGTTTGTAAGAGAGAGAGAGAGAGAATCATCTTTATTTAGTTTTTCATCTGGTTTTTGTTGTTCCGATATATAGTTGTGTATGTGGTGCTTGGGTTCAAACGTGGGTCACCATACATGCCAGGAAGTGCAATACCGCTGAGCCACCACTCCAGCTCCTGAATCTCCATTCTTAACTAATTGCAACCAATACAAGCAGCAGCCATTATAAGCTCATACAAGTCTATGGACCACACATTGAGTAGATTTGCTCCAATGCCTAAACCATAATCTATCTTGGAAAGTAGATGGGAAGTAGTTTTGAAATTAGAGGATCTGAGTGGTTGCAGAGAAGTTGTAATAATGAAGAATGGGAATGATATATTGTGTTGCCTAAGTAGTTATTCGTATAGATTTTCCCCTCAGTGGGACGCATGTAATTGGCACTGTATAGTTTATTCACAGAATCAGATTTTTCTTTTATTTTTAAGAGAATCGATTTTATTTGTTTTTTCATCTGGCCTTTGTTTCTCTGATGCTTAGTTGTGTAAGTGGTGCTAGGGTTTGAACTCAGGTCCTTGTGCATGCCAGGCAAGTGCTCCAACTGTTGAGCCACCGCTCCAGCCCCCAGATCAGGTGCTTTTCAAAATAGAATTTTATTACTTTTTCTCCTTAAAATTGATAATTTGAGGTAGGTGTGCTGGTGATGGAACCCAAGGTTTTGTGCTTGCTAACCAAGCTCTCTATCACTGAGCTATATCCCCAGCCCAAATCTTTGTTTTTGTTTTTCTTCTGCCACTCAATGGTTAGCTCTCTTTTTTTTAAAAAGTGTGGGGGTTGACAGTGAGAGAGAGAGAGAATCAGTTTAATTTTTCATGTGGTTTTTGTCGCTCTGACACTTAGTTGCCTACATGGTGGTGGGGTTTGAACTCACGTCCTTGTGCATGCCAGACAGGCGCCGTAACTGCTGAGCCACCACTCCAGCCCTAGTGATTATCTTTTGAATACTTCTAATTACTTGGCATTGTGGCTCATACAGGTAGGATATAGATGAACCATACTCAATTCCTTTTTTGCCGTTATGTCTCATTGTTGGCCTAGATCCCAAGACCAGTGATACCATGGAGGATAGAGGACATGGTTCTTTTTTTTTTTTTTTCCTAAATATTTTTATTTGATATTTCTTTTCACCCTTCACCTCTCCCCTCAAAAGACATGGATCAATACAGCAATTATAAAAACGAGATTGAAGCACAAGAGTTAAGTGTCTTCCACACTGACAAAAAAACAGGAATTACCCATGGGGTTTTCAAATAGGACCTACTACTAATGTCCCTTTAAAAGAGTCAAACATGCCTATTAATACTGTATATACACACACACACCATTCTGGAACTAATCTACAATGACAGCTCAATACCCACCTCCTCTGTTCTAAGAAAAATAACAACAACAACAAAAAAATACCCAAAGTGCATTTGTTTTGTATATATCAAAACAGCTTTCCCTCTCCCTATCCTGTCTTCAAACCCTACCACCCAATTTAAGATTGGCCTGCAAGTCTATTTTAACCATTTTGTCATTTTTTATAGTTTCTGAAAATAAATTATACAGTAACTATTTTAATAAATAGAGGAAAACTAAATGGGACGACAAAAGCCAGAGCACACTTTGGCTTGGAGGAGGGCAAGGGTGGCTTAAGAGGACAGATTGGTTTCAGTGGGTATGTGTCCCCTTCTGGTGAAGAATTGGCAACCACCTCAGCCCAGAATGATATCCCTCTTCATTGAGTTTCATAAAAACAACCAAAAATATACAGCAGTGGTTGTGCCATGAGCAGCACCAGTTTGGGTACCCCAACAACTGGCCTACCCAGAGTGGTACCTGGGTCCTGCCTCTCCCTCAAGGGAGCACCAGGGATAGAGTCAGCAGACCAGTCTGCCTGCTTCATCTGAGCAGGTTAGGGAACAGAGGACACTGCTCTGAGTGCAGTTGCTTGTGCAGTATGTGATCGCTCTGGGTTTGATGAAGAGTGCCCTGTGTTTTCCTCACACTATTTCCAGGAGCAACTATAATCGCAGTCCAGCTGCAATCAGACATGTCTGATTGGCTGGCTGGCTGGCTGCCTTTTGTCTGCTCCTTAATGTCACTTGACATTTTGGAGGAGAGGGTAGAAAAGGGAAAGTGAACAGTTCCAGGTACCCTCTAAAACCCTTTGAAGATGAAATGGAAGTGAAGTTATGTCATACACTTAGCATGCAGGACTGAATTCCTTTGAGGTAGATGAGAGTGGAAATGGGAGAATATACAAAAGGGACAGAAAAGTAGGTGACACCTATCAGGAAGGGCAAGAAGCAATGAAGATGATATAAAATCTGCATGTAAAGAAAGGTCTTTCTCTGACAGATTAGAGAATCATTCTTCTTACATCTCCAGTTTATTATTTTTTAGAATCAATACTTCAAATGCAACTTATTCCTCTTTTTTTTTTTTTTTAACTGCAGTACCTAAGTCCACAGTGCCTATCTCTGTAGTATAGTCCCATCTCACTCCTCCCAAGGATGTGATTCTTCAGAGACTTAAACTTTTGCCTGGCTAATGAGCCATGAAATCATTTTGACTTAAGTTCTTTTAATGTATTTTAAATTAAATGCATCACATTCTTCCCTCCCCACAAACAAAATAGAGAATACTGATTTGTATATTTTAAAAGATATTATACATCACTTACTATTTTAAATGAAAACATGCTTTATCCATTTGATGTATAATTATTCACACAAATTCATTTTATAACAAAACTTTTCAGGAGCTTTCTTTTTTTTCTTTTTTGGTACGAGGGATTGAACCCAGGAACTCTGAACCACTGAGCCACATTCCCAGCCTTTTTTTTTCTTTTTTTTTTAAAGAGAGAAGGACAGTGAGAGAGACAGAGTCAATTTTTATTGAGTTTTTCACATGACTTTCGTTGCTGACACTTAATTGTGTACGTGGGTGCTGGGGTTTGAACCCATGTACTTGCGCATGCCAGGCAAGTGCCTTAACTTCTGAGCCACTGCTCCAGCCCCCACCCCAAGCTTTTTTTAATATTTTATTTTAAGACAGGGTCTCACCAAGTTGCTGAGTCTGGCTTTGAACTTGCTATCCTCCTGTGTTAGCCTTCCTAATCTCTGGGATTATGGGCGTGTACTACTGTGCCCACCCAAGAATATATTACTTTTGTCAAATAAGTCTGTGTTAAGATGATTATT